>CM065681.1:96152052-96282052 GCA_017654935.2 Phymorhynchus buccinoides
GGCCACGGGAGAAGTGTCAAACATGGAGTCTAGGGGAGGGACTGTGTCTGAGGTCATGGGGGAGGTCGTGACGTGGCAACATGTTTCGGGTCGGGGGTAGGCTGTTAACAGAATCAGAACCCAAAGGGTGCAAGGAAGGGACAGCACAGGAGTCGTTGGGTATTTTTCAAACACTTTAAGATAAGAATTTGTATAAATTGTGGAAAAAACAAACTAAAATACCGTCATAAATCAATTGTTTCTTCAGCTGCAGGGGGACGTTACCCATAGACCCCGGCCTTTCGGGGTTTTTTCATTTTGTGTATTTGCACCCATGTATTTGCCTATATCAGTATATGACCTTTTTTTTAAAAAGATGTATCAGCTTACTAGTATGTGTTTGTTACCCTTTTTTACTTTTTTTAAATTTTAACCTGGACTCAATAAATACGTTTCCAGCACTGTCTGGAATTATGTGCTATAGGGTAGAATGATGGAAGTGTCATGTTATGAATTATACTATATTTTGTATGTTTTCAGGTTTTTGTATGTTGTTAATATTCATGGATTTGTGTTTTGCTATACGTGGTCGAACTTTACGCGGTGACAGTCCTGAGATAACCATAGCTGTTGACGGGACTGTAATGGACTAACTAATTTGATAGACTACTAAAAGGAGGCAGTGAGTCTATTGTGTAAATAGCCCCACATGGCCGAAAGGCCAAAGAGGGCGTAAAGCATTATTTCTTCTATTGTGTAAATAGTGTGATATCAACTGAAAAGCAGTTTCTCAATATTATTTGAGTGGTTTGAGTTCATTGTTCTAAGTGTATTCAAGAGGACTTTGTTGTTAGTGGCAATATTATTTGAGTTCATTGTTCTAAGTGTATTCAAGAGGACTTTGTTGTTAGTGGATATCTTTGTTTTAATTTCATGTTTTTACTGGCGGTCTAGTTGATACTGAAAATTGACTGCATTTTTTCTCGTTTTTCATTTCGTACACAAAGGCCCATAATTTGTGGTCAATGTTCAAATGTATTGCACACTTTTGTATTGGATCCGTATGGGTCCACACTACCTGCTATGACTTAGGCATGGTACGAAAAACAATTTGAATGAGGAACGATTGGGAAACCAACTGTGCATAAGAATAATACTTCTTCTCTTGGTGACTGCTTTAGCTGTAAGGACAACTTTGCTTTGTTTTTGTTTGTAGATCACTAAGCATGTCGGCATGGTTATAACGTAATACTAAATAGCTAACGGTTTGTAAGTGTAGAGTGGCACAGTGGTAGCGCGTTCGCCTCATGTCGAGTAAACCCGAGTTCGAACCTGGGTACAGGGGATTTTTTCTCTCACTTTGCACTAGGCTTTACGGTCTGAACGTGGAGTCTTTCGGATGAGACGATAAACCGAGGTCCTGTGTGCCCATGCACTTAGTACACGTTAAACCCAATGGCAACGAAAAAGTTCTCATTCGGGAAAAAAAAAATCCCCCCCTTCCTCATCAGTCACACAAAAAAAATAGCATCAAATTTTTGTTTTTAATTGGATGCGACGTACTCTCCAAGTGGGAGCAACCCGAATTTCACAGAGACGCCTCTGTGACTATAACGTACCTAATAAATTTTAAAAAAAGAACCACAGATTGGGTCTTCATCTACTTTGGACAAAACTAGTGATCCAAAATCATTTCTAATGTAATTGTGTTACAATTTTACAAGAATGACTCAGTGGTAGCTTTTCATTGGGGGGGGGGGGGGGTGACGAGGTAATGGGTTAAAAGGCTAAGTCCCTAGGGAAGACTTTTTTTAGTGTGTTTAAATTTTTAAGTAGAAAATTTGCCTTTAACCCACTTCTCTAGGGTATGGGAGATGAGCAACTTTCCCGGCCCCTTTTTCATCTAATAAATTTATATTTGTGCCCGGGTTCTGGCTCGTATGGTTGTAAGAAATACAAGTGGTTGAATTGCTCTAAATGGCAGACAGAGAGAAGTAGGGTTTTACATGAAATTACAAGACTCCCACTCTCATCAGTCTGACCAAAGGGTTCAGGATTATTTGACACTTGTATTTTATTTACTCACAAAATCTGCATAAGATTATGCAACAATAATAATAAAGCAGCTCAATGGCGCCAAAACAAAATATGGATAAAAAAACAAAGGAATCCGAAAGGATTTATAAGACTTTTGTCTTTCTAGAAGGTTAGCCCCAAGCAGGAAGGGTCACTAATTTTCAGTGTCCGGAGGAAAGTTCAAATGATTGGCACAGTCGTGGGGACTTAACTCATGGCTGTGCTGAAGTTCCTCCGTAGGGATCGGCGAAGTGCTGGGGTGGCTGGGCTTGCTCGTCAGATGAGAGTAGCTCCCAGTCGTTCCGGTTACGGCTTCGCGGGATGGCACGGTTCAGGCGTGGTCTCCTCGCGGATTCTGGGTGCGGGGCGTCTTGGCGGCGTTCCCGTCTTGGTGCTTGTGAGTCAGGGATGATCTTCCTGCCCACGATGCCCCGCCGATAATCACAGGAGAAGGTGGATGTAGGTCTCTATGGCTTAGAGACAAGGGGCTTCAGTCGGCAGGGAATTAGTGAATCCCAACCGGCTAGAAGGCTTCCCTTGTACAATAGCACTAGTTAATAAATAAACTGAATTTCAGTTAACAAACTGAGATCAGTAAAACATAAAAGGTGATCAAGACAACATCACTCTCCATCCAACACCTGGAAAGGAATGGTATCATAAAGTGCAAGATTGCGACCCATAGGTTTCCTACTAAAAATAGACAAGAGGGTTAGTAGGCATAAAATCCAGTTCTGGTATCAAAAGAGTTCAAGTCAAAAACACACACACACAAATAATCAGTGCGCACAAATAGAACAGAATGTTTACCACTTCTTTTCAATAACATATCTATCTACTCCTTATTCATCATTGAACATAGGATCTAGATCAAAAATAGGATCAAACAAACAACCAGTCTCAATCACCAGCAATCAATAATACTCACTAGATGGGCTATTGTAACTGGCTGGGAGAGGGGTTGAGTCTGCAATGTTGCTCTAGCTAGGTTTCAGCGTCTTGTGTGAAAAACTTTTCCTCACTATGCCAATTATAGCCTTCACTTTCAAACAATGAAAGCCTGTCATTGGTTTATAGCAGTCGACACATCACAAGATGATGCTATAATTTTATGCATACTAGTACCGAATAATCACGCGCCAGTTACATCCTTATCACGTGCCGACATTCAAATCCTTCTCGTGCTCGGAAAGGAAGGGTTCAAAGGGGCCCGACCGTGGTTGTCACTTTCTTGTGATGGGTAATGGAGATCGGGCTTCAAAGAGATAACTGCCTTAATCGGCGTTCGTTTGAAGCAGCCGGGCAATTAACGTGGCGGTTGGTCGAGAAATGAAAAGGAGAGGGGGGGGGGGGGGGGGTGTAGATAAGAAATAAAGGAAGCGGGTCGCGCGGGACACTTACGTCACAGGGGGTGGGGGGGGGGGCAAACTTAGAAAACCTAGCTATCAATTTTGCCATACCAGGCAGCAGGATTTCTCCCTGCCCTTGCCGACTCTCACTGCCGTGGAATTTTTACATGTGTAAAGCGCACTGGTCAGACTAGATTTAAGTCCCCGCCCGAAGGACTGGACGTTCAGTTCGATTTTCCTGTCAAACTAGAAAGAAAGGGCGAGGCCGGGATTCGAACCCGGGTCACACGCTGCAGTCACGCATTTCATTTGGCAGGCGAATGTCTTAACCACTCTTGTCACCTTTCTTCAACACCTGATGCTATAGTATAATGCTATATTTCAAACTATAAGGCGATACTTTTCCCCAGACTCAGACCCCTGCGCCTTATAACATGACTAATGAAATAGTAAAAAAATCTGATAACAAAATCTGGTGTGTCTTGTACCACTGGCCTTATGGTCCGAAACATGCAGTGCATTCTGACATCTTGCCTCTGTTCTGAAAAGGTAACTCCTTTCTTTGGGTTACCACTCAGTTTGAACACAACATGCAGTGCATTCTGACATCTTGCCTCTGTGATCTGATAAATAATAAGGTAACTCCTTTGTTTGGGTTACCACTCAGTTTGAACACAACATGCAGTGCATTCTGACATCTTGCCTCTGTTCAAGTCTGATCGTGATAAATAATAACAAGCATGAAAAGGTAACTACCCGGGTATGTACATCAATTACGCCCGGTTTACATAATTGATGTATCTAAAAAGTTAAACTTCGGGGGACTCTGAAATCAAAGCTAAAAAGCTCTCTAAATTCCGTTTTCTGTATCTTTATAAGGAATGGCCTAGCTCCATCTTCTGACACCATGTCAGTCTACCTGGAATGCAGAGTTTCCCTTATATTTGTTTTCATGTGAACCATTTCAACGGGCAATTGAGTATAGGGCCATTGAGACCTTGCACCGTCTTGATCATAATCACTGACCTTTCATTGTCTTGATCATCATCATGATAACTGACCTTTCAGTTACCATTTTCAACTACTTTTGTTGGTCTACAATGACGAATGTTCCGTGTTCAGTTGAATACAGATGATGTGGACTTAAGGTGTGTTGGTTTGTGTATGGAATGACTGGGTGGTACAAAACATCGACAGACAAATCTATCGATTTTCATTTTTAGGTGGGAGGAGGGCACCTCGGGCAGGGTTCATAGATTTTTCATATCAAAATTCACAAACTTTCAAAGACCTTTTCAAAGACCCTTTATCCTATTTTCAAAGACCTCTCACGACATGCAATGATGACGATTGCTTCGATCCTGATAATTCAAGTTGCACCGGTGTAGCCAAAACACCTGGAGGATAGTGAATGGAAGTAACTCAACAAATCGAGGACGTCTGCTATATGGAAAATTAGTGAAATAATTGCTGCTTTATCAATAAATTCTGGAAGAAAACCCACCAAAAAATGTTATGGCATCAATTACTTTTTAAGGCATCGGTGACTTTTTTACAAACCATTTCACGATTTTCAGTGATTTCACAGACCCAAGGCCAAGGGACGTAACCGACTTATGTAAAGGGGCATAATTAAACACCAAAGGGCACACAACTCTGAAGTACAGCACTAGGCGAGCTCTCGATGCAAACAAAATAAATCGCAGATAACAAGGGAGATTACTCTTTAAAAACTGTCTTTGAGGAAGACTAAGGAATAGAATTGTCCCCACTTGAAGAGAAAGATTCACGCCAAAGTTGACCTCATTCAGACCAAAGCAAAACGCTGGACACAAACTGCATGTCACCAATTTTACTACGACTACAGAACAGTACGATGCAGTGAATCCATTCTGTACAGCATGTTAGAACATCATGGTATGGTATGGGCACATGTACAATTCAAGTACTGAACACGCTTACACAGATGTAGGACATACAGTAACTAGGACACACAGATGTAGGACATACAGTAACTAGGACATTTACCCCAGTACAAAGTCAGCTCTGCTTTAAAAAATCTTTTAAATTCACATTTAAGTTCATTTGGTCTGATCTAATTACACCCCAAACCAGCGATATGCTTCAATAAGGACAATCATAGGGCACACACACACTTTCTGAACAATACTTCACATGGGTAGGTGGGTTTTCAGAAATGTTGACACAATGGAGATATTGTAAGAAAAAAGTTGAAAAACTAAAATCTTTAGAAACAGGTTCTCAAGTTTCTGTTCACACAATTTTAAAACAATGATGGATAATTCAGTTTTATACACTTTTATATAAGTTGAATCAAAGCAACTAGACTTCATATGAATCGCTTGATAACAATTGGGGGCTAAGATGAAAAAGATAAACAAAACTAATAAATTGAAAGCAATATTACAACAAGCTGCAGTTCAACATCCAAGACAAGTCCTGCAGTTCAACATCCAAGACAAGTCCTGCTGCAGTTCAACATCCAAGACAAGTCCTGCTGCAGTTCAACATCCAAGACAAGCAGTTCCTGCTGCAGTTCAACATCCAAGACAAGTCCTGCTGCAGTTCAACATCCAAGACAAGCCCTGCAGTTCAACATCCAAGACAAGTCCTGCTGCAGTTCAACATCCAAGACAAGCCCTGCTGCAGTTCAACATCCAAGACAAGTCCTGCTGCAGTTCAACATCCAAGACAAGTCCTGCTGCAGTTCAACATCCAAGACAAGCCCTGCAGTTCAACATCCAAGACAAGCCCTGCTGCAGTTCAACATCCAAGACAAGCCCTGCTGCAGTTCAACATCCAAGACAAGCCCTGCAGTTCAACATCCAAGACAAGTCCTGCTGCAGTTCAACATCCAAGACAAGTCCTGCTGCAGTTCAACATCCAAGACAAGCCCTGCTGCAGTTCAACATCCAAGACAAGTCCTGCTGCAGTTCAACATCCAAGACAAGTCCTGCTGCAGTTCAACATCCAAGACAAGTCCTGCTGCAGTTCAACATCCAAGACAAGCCCTGCAGTTCAACATCCAAGACAAGTCCTGCTGCAGTTCAACATCCAAGACAAGTCCTAAGGACCTGACAACATTTTCTAGTTTTGTACTCAAACTGTTATGTAAATTGGATATTCACAAAACAATTCTTATAGGTTTAACAATATAACAAATGATCTTTGCAAGTCTTAGTTCAACTATCCTGAACCTATCCAATTTACAACTAATCTAATGCACTTCAAAGAAATGTTTTATTGTAAAGTGTCCTTAATCTAAAACAAAATGGCATGTGGATTACATTTAACCTGCTTTTCCTTTACACTAATTCTGTTTTCTTTGACAAAGACTACGGTCTGAACGTGGAGTCTTTCGGATGAGACGATAAACCGAGGTCCTGTGTGCCCATGCACTTAGCACACGTTAAACCCACTGGCAACGAAAAATATATATATTGTCAGTTGGTCAAAAAATACCCCCTCCCCGACCCACACCTTTTCCTTCCTCCAGGTGGGAGCAACCTGAATTTCACACAGACGCCTCTGTGACTATGAAGTACCTAATACCTAAATACCTACTAGCACAAATCTACCGTAACACTTTACTGCAACAAACGAACACAACATTCTTGTACACATCATAATGAAGCATCCAAACATAAACATTCTTACACAATCATCATTGCTGATCCAATACATATAAATAAGTCATAATAATGTGAATGACGTATCATCAATCATCAATCAAGTGAGTTGATTATACATAGTGAAAAGATATAGTTGAGTTTTATGAAACTTACTGAAAAGATATATATACAAAACTGGACAAAACATCAGTTGCCAAACATCTGATGCAACCTTCAAAGGCCCAGTGCTGTTTACAATTCAAAACTAGGTACAAGGAAAAAAATAATGAAAATGAAAACTTTACAAGATAAATCTACTTCCTGTAAAGGTTGCTGTATCCTTGTTTTCAGGTCAAACGTAACGCTGGGAAAGTAGAAAGGAAGATCACCAAAGGAATTTCTGTGCAAAGGTCAAAGGGGAATGTTTTTTTCACAAGTCGACTGCTCACACAAACAATAAAAGGACGACCACCAAACAAAGCCACAATCGGCACTAAAAGTCTGTGCACACTTTACAAGTTTCACCATGAAACAGTACTATTTTCTTTACACTCCCTACTTTGGGTTCTACCAAAAACGTTCTTTTTCTTTAAATTGATAAACACAGCCCGTTTCCAAACAAAAGCACAATAATCACAGTCACTGCATAAATCACATAATTACATACAATTGAATGCACTGCCAAACAAGGGTTATAATTATATCCAGTGTTAACATTCTCACATACCTTACATGTGACTATCATAACACATGACCATTTTAATACATAGTAATCCAACTCCTGATGTTGAGACAAACACAGCTAACAACTGAATCCCCTTCAAGATGGGTTTCTTATAATGATCTGAGGAAGATGGTAAAAAACGTCTGAAAAATAACACAAGTATCTGGATACCTTGAAAATATACATAAATAAAATGGGTTAAAAACAAGTGTCAAGACAATATGCCCAGTTCTGCTCTTCATGATTTAGAAATATCTCAAATCACAAAAATGAATATGAAGAAAATTGAAGTTCTGGTCAATGCTTATCATGTTGGATGCTAGACTGAACAGTGAACCATGAACATGTGTGGCCTCAACATGTGTGGTGAACCATGAACATGTGTGGCCAGTGAACCATGAACATGTGTGGCCACTACAGTGAAGCCATGAACATGTGTGGCCACTACAGTGAGCCATGAACATGTGTGGCCACTACAGTGAACCATGAACATGTGTGGCCACTACAGTGAGTGAACATGTGTGGCCAGTGAACATGTGTGGCCACTACAGTGAACCATGAACATGTGTGGCCACTACAGTGACACCAGTGAACATGTGTGGCCACTACAGTGAGCCATGAACATGTGTGGCCACTCTACAGTGAACATGTGTGGCCACTACAGTGAACATGTGTGGCCACTCTACATGAACATGTGTGGCCACTCTACAGTGAACATGTGTGGCCACTACAGTGAGCCATGAACATGTGTGGCCACTACAGTGAACCATGAACATGTGTGGCCACTACAGTGATGTGTGGCCATGAACATGTGTGGCCACTACAGTGAACCATGAACATGTGTGGCCACTACAGTGAACCATGAACATGTGTGGCCACTACAGTGAACCATGAACATGTGTGGCCACTACAGTGAACCATGAACATGTGTGGCCACTACAGTGAGCCATGAACATGTGTGGCCACTACAGTGATGTGTGGCCAGTGAACATGTGTGGCCACTACAGTGAGCCATGAACATGTGTGGCCACCTGAACATGTGTGGCCACTACAGTGAACCATGAACATGTGTGGCCACTACAGTGAACCATGAACATGTGTGGCCACTACAGTGACCATGAACATGTGTGGCCACTACAGTGAGTGAGCCATGAACATGTGTGGCCACATGTGTGGCCACTACAGTGAACCATGAACATGTGTGGCCACTACAGTGAACCATGAACATGTGTGGCCAGTGAACATGTGTGGCCACTACAGTGAACCATGAACATGTGTGGCCACTACAGTGAACCATGAACACGTGTGGCCACTCTACAGTGAACATGTGTGGCCACTACAGTGAGCCATGAACATGTGTGGCCACTACAGTGATGTGTGGCCACCATGAACATGTGTGGCCACTACAGTGAACCATGAACATGTGTGGCCAGTGAACATGTGTGGCCACTACAGTGAACCATGAACATGTGTGGCCACTCTACAGTGAACATGTGTGGCCACTCTACAGTGAACCATGAACATGTATGGTCACTCAGAAGTGAACTGAATTTTTCCTTGGATTCTTTGAATGTGATACCACCACCAGCCTGTAAAGTGTTTCCCTTTCCAGTTAAAAGCTAAATCAAATCAAACGCACAGTTAAGTTAACTTGCAAAAAAAGTACTCAAACCTCACCAATGTGAACACTTCCTGGTAACCACAGTTGACCCGTACAATTTGATATATTACACACTTATTTGTATTGTATAAATACAGGATGGTTGAGCTTTACAATACATTATGCAATCTTTTTTTGTAAAAATTGCAATCATTTCAAAACTGTTAAAACATTTTCCACTTGCTTAATTAATGAAATCTTTTCTTGATGTAATCTTCACATTCCTTTTTTATGGACTATCACACACCAAGCACTTGGTCAACTCTAAAATCTAGCTTATATTACCGTATCCTATTCCAAGTTATTATCAAAACCTATTCCGCTAAACATTTGTCAAAACTATACAAATACAAGATTTAAAGAGAAAAATATTATATGATATTTTTTACACACTTTTTTCCCCCCTAAGTTGTATACGGCTTATGATAATTTAAGATAATACAAAAAAATTAAATCTGCACCCTCATAAAAATCAGTGAAAAGAAGAAAAAAAGAATGTCAACACATTGAATGATGCACGCCACCAAATGTGCTTAAAAAAGTACACATGCAAAATTAAATGAGAATCCATGGAAAAAAACTCACAGTCAACTATTTAGTCTTCATAATAAAAACGAGAAATTCAGTCTGATTTTAAAACAATGTCTGATAAGTCAAAGCTTAATGATTTCATATAAGCTAACATTTCACCAGCTAACATTTTGTTCAAGCTATAACATTCTACACACATTTCTCCTTCCTTGTCTTCATTACATTCAAAGATACACATTTCTATGAACATGCTTTTGTCATTGCACTCGGCAAGCTCTGAGTTAGCCTCTGTTCCCTCATTCCCTCTACCACCCCTTCACACAATGCGCTGTTCATGTTCCCAAACTACACTAACTCCATTAGCTCTGAGTTAGCCTCTGTTCCCTCATTCCCTTCCCACAATGCGCTCATGTTCCCAAACTACACTAACTCCATTAGCTCTGAGTTAGCCTCTGTTCCCTCATTCCCTCTACCACCACTCCCTTCACACAATGCGCTGTTCATGTTCCCAAACTACACTAACTCCATTAGCTCTGAGTTAGGCTCTGTTCCCTCATTCCCTCTACCACCACTCCCTTCACACAATGCGCTGTTCATGTTCCCAAACTACACTAACTCCATTAGCTCTGAGTTAGCCTCTGTTCCCTCATTCCCTCTACCACCCCTCCCTTCACACAATGCGCTGTTCATGTTCCCAAACTACACTAACTCCATTAGCTCTGAGTTAGCCTCTGTTCCCTCATTCCCTCTACCACCCCTTCACACAATGCGCTGTTCATGTTCCCAAACTACACTAACTCCATTAGCTCTGAGTTAGCCTCTGTTCCCTCATTCCCTCTACCACCACTCCCTTCACACAATGCGCTGTTCATGTTCCCAAACTACATCACTAACTCCATTAGCTCTGAGTTAGCCTCTGTCCCCTCATTCCCTCTACCACCCCTCCCTTCACACAATGCGCTGTTCATGTTCCCAAACTACATCACTAACTCCATTAGCTCTGAGTTAGCCTCTGTTCCCTCATTCCCTCTACCACCACTCCCTTCACACAATGCGCTGTTCATGTTCCCAAACTACACTAACTCCATTAGCTCTGAGTTAGCCTCTCTCCCTCATTCCCTCTACCACCCCTTCACACAATGCGCTGTTCATGTTCCCAAACTACACTAACTCCATTAGCTCTGAGTTAGCCTCTGTTCCCTCATTCCCTCTACCACCCCTCCCTTCACACAGTGCGCTGTTCATGTTCCCAAACTACACTAACTCCATTAGCTCTGAGTTAGCCTCTGTTCCCTCATTCCCTCTACCACCCCTCCCTTCACACAATGCGCTGTTCATGTTCCCAAACTACATCACTAACTCCATTAGCTCTGAGTTAGCCTCTGTTCCCTCATTCCCTCTACCACCCCTCCCTTCACACAATGCGCTGTTCATGTTCCCAAACTACACTAACTCCATTAGCTCTGAGTTAGCCTCTGTTCCCTCTACACCACCCCTTCACACAATGCGCTGTTCATGTTCCCAAACTATCACTAACTCCATTAGCTCTGAGTTAGCCTCTGTTCCCTCATTCCCTCTACCACCACTCCCTTCACACAATGCGCTGTTCATGTTCCCAAACTACATCACTAACTCCATTAGCTCTGAGTTAGCCTCTGTTCCCTCATTCCCTCTACCACCCCTCCCTTCACACAATGCGCTGTTCATGTTCCCAAACTACATCACTAACTCCATTAGCTCTGAGTTAGCCTCTGTTCCCTCATTCCCTCTACCACCTCTCCCTTCACACAATGCGCTGTTCATGTTCCCAAACTACATCACTAACTCCATTAGCTCTGAGTTAGCCTCTGTTCCCTCATTCCCTCTACCACCACTCCCTTCACACAATGCGCTGTTCATGTTCCCAAACTACATCACTAACTCCATTAGCTCTGAGTTAGCCTCTGTTCCCTCATTCCCTCTACCACCACTCCCTTCACACAATGCGCTGTTCATGTTCCCAAACTACACTAACTCCATTAGCTCTGAGTTAGGCTCTGTTCCCTCATTCCCTCTACCACCCCTTCACACAATGCGCTGTTCATGTTCCCAAACTACACTAACTCCATTAGCTCTGAGTTAGGCTCTGTTCCCTCATTCCCTCTACCACCCCTTCACACAATGCGCTGTTCATGTTCCCAAACTACACTAACTCCATTAGCTCTGAGTTAGCCTCTGTTCCCTCATTCCCTCTACCACCCCTCCCTTCACACAATGCGCTGTTCATGTTCCCAAACTACACTAACTCCATTAGCTCTGAGTTAGCCTCTGTTCCCTCATTCCCTCTACCACCCCTCCCTTCACACAATGCGCTGTTCATGTTCCCAAACTACACTAACTCCATTAGCTCTGAGTTAGCCTCTGTTCCCTCATTCCCTCTACCACCCCTCCCTTCACACAATGCGCTGTTCATGTTCCCAAACTACACTAACTCCATTAGCTCTGAGTTAGCCTCTGTTCCCTCATTCCCTCTACCACCCCTCCCTTCACACAATGCGCTGTTCATGTTCCCAAACTACACTAACTCCATTAGCTCTGAGTTAGCCTCTCTCCCTCATTCCCTCTACCACCCCTTCACACAATGCGCTGTTCATGTTCCCAAACTACACTAACTCCATTAGCTCTGAGTTAGCCTCTGTTCCCTCATTCCCTCTACCACCCCTCCCTTCACACAATGCGCTGTTCATGTTCCCAAACTACACTAACTCCATTAGCTCTGAGTTAGCCTCTGTTCCCTCATTCCCTCTACCACCTCTCCCTTCACACAATGCGCTGTTCATGTTCCCAAACTACATCACTAACTCCATTAGCTCTGAGTTAGCCTCTGTCCCCTCATTCCCTCTACCACCCCTTCACACAATGCGCTGTTCATGTTCCCAAACTACACTAACTCCATTAGCTCTGAGTTAGCCTCTGTTCCCTCATTCCCTCTACCACCCCTCCCTTCACACAGTGCGCTGTTCATGTTCCCAAACTACACTAACTCCATTAGCTCTGAGTTAGCCTCTGTTCCCTCATTCCCTCTACCACCACTCCCTTCACACAGTGCGCTGTTCATGTTCCCAAACTACACTAACTCCATTAGCTCTGAGTTAGCCTCTGTTCCCTCATTCCCTCTACCACCCCTTCACACAATGCGCTGTTCATGTTCCCAAACTACACTAACTCCATTAGCTCTGAGTTAGCCTCTGTTCCCTCATTCCCTCTACCACCCCTTCACACAATGCGCTGTTCATGTTCCCAAACTACATCACTAACTCCATTAGCTCTGAGTTAGCCTCTGTTCCCTCATTCCCTCTACCACCCCTTCACACAATGCGCTGTTCATGTTCCCAAACTACACTAACTCCATTAGCTCTGAGTTAGCCTCTCTCCCTCATTCCCTCTACCACCCCTCCCTTATGCGCTGTTCATGTTCCCAAACTACACTAACTCCATTAGCTCTGAGTTAGCCTCTGTTCCCTCATTCCCTCTACCACCCCTTCACACAATGCGCTGTTCATGTTCCCAAACTACACTAACTCCATTAGCTCTGAGTTAGCCTCTGTCCCCTCATTCCCTCTACCACCCCTTCACACAATGCGCTGTTCATGTTCCCAAACTACACTAACTCCATTAGCTCTGAGTTAGCCTCTGTTCCCTCATTCCCTCTACCACCCCTTCACACAATGCGCTGTTCATGTTCCCAAACTACACTAACTCCATTAGCTCTGAGTTAGCCTCTGTTCCCTCATTCCCTCTACCACCCCTTCACACAATGCGCTGTTCATGTTCCCAAACTACACTAACTCTATTAGCTCTGAGTTAGCCTCTGTTCCCTCATTCCCTCTACCACCCCTTCACACAATAAGGAGGGCTCCAGCTCCTTATCTACCTCCCCCTGATCTACCTCCCCCTGATCTACCCTCCCCCTGATCTACCTCCCCCTTATCTACCTCCCCCTGATCTACCTCAAACGTGGGTGTACCAACAACACAGAATTTACACACAATCAGTGCGTAGGTTGAGATATGGTCTAAACTAGTCAAGTCAGCTTACAACATTCAAGCATTCTAAATAATTTTAAGTACATGTATTTGGAATATCTTTTGTGTGCGTGAGGTAAACTTAATTTTCATGTAAAGCGCGGTGAGTCCTATGTCGAGAATAGCGCTAGAAAAGAATTACTATTTATATTATTGTTGCAAAGGGTTTTTTACAAGCTATCTTTAGTTTTACCTATTTTCAAGAAAATGGAAAAATTCCCATAGACTATCAGTCCTAAATTTTCTTCTTTAAAAAAAAAAAAGGGTGTGTGTGTGCAAATTACATTTTTTGAGTTATACGATTTGGGAACTTGAACAGCCAATGTCTGTCCATCCCCGATGAGAGTTGAGCGGAATGCAGGTGCAGCGGTGTGTAACCAGCTAGCGGTGTCTAATCAACCCACAGACTAGCCCCCACATCATCATTGCCACAGGTTGGTGGACAGAGTCTGACCAGGGGCCCCCGCCCCTCCCCACCCTGCCTGCTGCCCCCCCATGGCCCCCATCTGCCCCCCCATGCCCCCCATCTGCCCTCCGCTGCCAGCCATCTGCCCTCCGCTGCCAGCCATCTGCCCTCCGCTGCCCCCCATGGACATGTTGGCCATCTGCTGCTGCATCTGAAACACAGTGAGGGGAACTAGGGTACAACACAGGGCCAATATTGTCTGTCTGTCTGTCTGTCTGTCTCCATCACTCTATCTCCTGTCATCTGAAACACAGTGAGGGGAACTAGGGTACAACACAGGGCCAATATTGTCTGTCTGTCTGTCTGTCTGTCTCCATCACTCTTTCTCCTGGCATCTATTGTCTGTCTTTCTCCTGTCATCTATTGTCTGTCTTTCTCCTGTCATCTATTGTCTGTCTTTCTCCTGTCATCTATTGTCTGTCTTTCTCCTGTCATCTATTGTCTGTCTTTCTCCTGGCATCTATTGTCTGTCTTTCTCCTGTCATCTATTGTCTGTCTTTCTCCTGGCATCTATTGTCTGTCTTTCTCCTGTCATCTATTGTCTGTCTTTCTCCTGTCATCTATTGTCTGTCTTTCTCCTGTCATCTATTGTCTGTCTTTCTCCTGGCATCTATTGTCTGTCTTTCTCCTGTCATATGAGCGCACATGCGTCATGCTGTCGGTTTGCGCCTAACTAAGAAATAGTTAGGCTCAGCATGTCCGTCTTCGACTGGAAAAAATCTTTGAAAGAGTTTCTAGAACAAAGGCAGAAGAATGGATCAGCAAGTCAGAAAGATAGTAGATAGCAAGCAAAGGGAAAAGGCAGAGTCAATGAGTGATAAATAAGAGGAAGTTGCAAGCACAGAAGGTGGGGGACCTATTTCCCCTCCCACCTGTTGGAACTGCATCTGCTGCTGCATGGGGTTCATCTGCTGGGGGGGCTGCTGCTGCTGCATGGGGTTCATCTGCTGGGGGGGCTGCTGCTGCTGCATGGGGGGGTTGCTGCTGCTGCATGGGGTTCATCTGCTGGGGGGACTGCTGCTGCTGCATGAACATCTGGCCCCCCGGCCTCACTGCACCCGCACCCGGTGCTGCCCCCATCATGCCACCCCCCATCAGGTTCTGACCCCCCAGAGCGTTTTGACCCATCTGGCCGCCGTACATCATGCCCGGCTGCTGCTGGAAAAACAGGATTAAAAAAAAACCCAGCACCTTTCTTCAGTAAAGGTGAACAGCACAAACTAGTGTAGGCACATAACGATCATAGCTTTGCTAAGGAGTGGGTCAGCATGGCCCACAGCTATAGGTCATATCTGCCTCAAACACACCACTGAGCAATGCTACTTCTACCCATTGGAAAGTGGGGGTGAGGACCTTCACAAAGTTCCAGCAGAACAGACTGAAGAAGAGAATCTGCAAAGCTGGTCTTCTTCAAAGGTAAGAGGGCAAACATAGAATATTTTTTTTAATTTAACTGATAAAACTCGGGCCAATGATAGGGAGGAGATGATAGCATAAGATGTTGAAACAAATAATTGTCCTCAATCTGCCACAAACTACCCAAAATATCCAACAGCTAGACAGTAAGAGAGCAGTGGTTTGGTGAGGAGGGGGGAGGCTCTATTGTCTAGTTTTCCCCATGAAAGACAGGACGTCAAGCAAACTGAACATAAACTGAGATGGCTCTATTGTCTAGTTTTCCCCATGAAAGACAGGACGTCAAGCAAACTGAACATAAACTGAGATGGCTCTATTGTCTAGCTTTCCCCATCAAAGACAGGACATCAGCAAACTGAACATAAACTGAGATGGCTCTATTGTCTAGCTTTCCCCATGAAAGACAGGACGTCAGCAAACTGAACATAAACTGAGATGTCTCTATTGTCTAGTTTTCCCCATCAAAGACAGGACGTCAAGCAAACTGAACATAAACTGAGATGTCTCTATTGTCTAGCTTTCCCCATCAAAGACAGGACGTCAAGCAAACTGAACATAAACTGAGATGGCTCTATTGTCTAGCTTTCCCCATCAAAGACAGGACGTCAAGCAAACTGAACATAAACTGAGATGTCTCTATTGTCTAGCTTTCCCCATCAAAGACAGGACGTCAAGCAAACTGAACATAAACTGAGATGTCTCTATTGTCTAGTTTTCCCCATCAAAGACAGGACGTCAAGCAAACTGAACATAAACTGAGATGTCTCTATTGTCTAGTTTTCCCCATCAAAGACAGGACGTCAGCAAACTGAACATAAACTGAGATGGCTCTATTGTCTAGTTTTCCCCATCAAAGACAGGACGTCAAGCAAACTGAACATAAACTGAGATGTCTCTATTGTCTAGTTTTCCCCATCAAAGACAGGACGTCAGCAAACTGAACATAAACTGAGATGGCTCTATTGTCTAGTTTTCCCCATCAAAGACAGGACGTCAGCAAACTGAACATAAACTGAGATGGCTCTATTGTCTAGCTTTCCCCATCAAAGACAGGACGTCAAGCAAACTGAACATAAACTGAGATGTCTCTATTGTCTAGTTTTCCCCATGAAAGACAGGACGTCAGCAAACTGAACATAAACTGAGATGGCTCTATTGTCTAGTTTTCCCCATGAAAGACAGGACGTCAAGCAAACTGAACATAAACTGAGATGGCTCTATTGTCTAGTTTTCCCCATCAAAGACAGGACGTCAGCAAACTGAACATAAACTGAGATGGCTCTATTGTCTAGTTTTCCCCATGAAAGACAGGACGTCAGCAAACTGAACATAAACTGAGATGTCTCTATTGTCTAGTTTTCCCCATCAAAGACAGGACGTCAAGCAAACTGAACATAAACTGAGATGTCTCTATTGTCTAGTTTTCCCCATCAAAGACAGGACGTCAGCAAACTGAACATAAACTGAGATGTCTCTATTGTCTAGCTTTCCCCATCAAAGACAGGACGTCAAGCAAACTGAACATAAACTGAGATGTCTCTATTGTCTAGTTTTCCCCATCAAAGACAGGACGTCAAGCAAACTGAACATAAACTGAGATGTCTCTATTGTCTAGTTTTCCCCATGAAAGACAGGACGTCAGCAAACTGAACATAAACTGAGATGTCTCTATTGTCTAGCTTTCCCCATCAAATACAGGACGTCAAGCAAACTGAACATAAACTGAGATGTCTCTATTGTCTAGTTTTCCCCATCAAAGACAGGACGTCAGCAAACTGAACATAAACTGAGATGGCTCTATTGTCTAGTTTTCCCCATGAAAGACAGGACGTCAAGCAAACTGAACATAAACTGAGATGGCTCTATTGTCTAGTTTTCCCCATCAAAGACAGGACGTCAAGCAAACTGAACATAAACTGAGATGTCTCTATTGTCTAGCTTTCCCCATCAAAGACAGGACGTCAAGCAAACTGAACATAAACTGAGATGTCTCTATTGTCTAGTTTTCCCCATCAAAGACAGGACGTCAAGCAAACTGAACATAAACTGAGATGTCTCTATTGTCTAGTTTTTCAAAGACAGGACGTCAGCCCATCAAAGACAGGACGTCAGCAAACTGAACATAAACTGAGATGGCTCTATTGTCTAGTTTTCCCCATCAAAGACAGGACGTCAAGCAAACTGAACATAAACTGAGATGGCTCTATTGTCTAGCTTTCCCCATCAAATACAGGACGTCAAGCAAACTGAACATAAACTGAGATGGCTCTATTGTCTAGCTTTCCCCATCAAATACAGGACGTCAAGCAAACTGAACATAAACTGAGATGGCTCTACAAGAGACTCCAAGTTACCTGCTGCATTCCCAGCATGCCCTGCTGTCCCATCATGCCTTGCTGCATGCCCATCATGCCCTGGGGTTGCCCCATGGGTTGTCCCATGCCTGCCCCGCCTGTCCCATACATCTGCTGCTGGGGCATGTACATTCCGCCTGGCAACACAACATGGACAACATACAGCAACATGAACATACATGGACAACATACAGCATGGACAACATACATGGACAACATACAGCAACATGAACATACATGGACAACATACATACATGGACAACATACAACATGGACAACATACAACATACATGGACAACATACATGGACAACAACATGAACATACATGGACAACATACAGCATGGACAACATACATGGACAACATACAGCAACATGAACATACATGGACAACATACAGCATGGACAACATACAACATGGACAACATACAGCAACATGAACATACATGGACAACATACAGCATGGACAACATACAACATGGACAACATACAGCAACATGAACATACATGGACAACATACAGACAACATGGACAACATACAACATACATGGACAACATACAGCAACATACAACATACATGGACAACATACAGCATGGACAACATACATGGACAACATGGAGCAACATGAACATACATGGACAACATACATGGACAACATACAACATGGACAACATACAACATACATGGACAACATACAGCAACAACATACACAACATGGACAACATACATGGACAACATGGACAACATACAACATGGACAACATACACAACATGGACAACATACAACATGGACAACATACAACAACATGGACAACATACAGCAACATGGACAACATACATGGACAACATACAACAACATGGACAACATACAACATGGACAACATACATGGACAACATACATGGACAACATACAACATACAACATACATGGACAACATACAACATACAACATACATGGACAACACACAACATACAACATGGACAACATACAACATACATGGACAACATACAGCAACATGGACAACATGGACAACATACAACATACATGGACAACATACAACATGGACAACATACATGGACAACATACATGGACAACATACAACATGGACAACATACATGGACAACATACATGGACAACATACAACATACAACATACATGGACAACATACAGCAACATGAACATACATGGACAACATACATGGACAACATACAGCATGGACAACATACAACATGGACAACATACAACATGGACAACATACAGCAACATGGACAACATACAGCAACATGAACATACATGGACAACATACAGACAACAACATGGACAACATACATGGACAACATACAAGCAACATGGACAACATACAGTAACATGGACAACATACAGCAACATGGACAACATACAACATGGACAACATACAGCAACATGGACAACATACAGCAACATGGACAACATACAGCAACATGGACAACACAACAGCAACATGGACAACATACAGCAACATGGACAACATACAGCAACATGGACAACACACAGCAACATGGACAACATACAGCATGGACAACATACAGCAACATGGACAACATACAGCAACATGGACATACACAACATGGACAACATGGACAACATACAACATGGACAACATACAGCATGGACAAAATACAGCAACATGGACAACATACAGCAACATGGACAACATACAGCAACATGGACAACATACAGCAACATGGACAACATACAGCAACATGGACAACATACAGCAACATGGACAACATACATGGACAACATACAGCAACATGGACAACATACAGCAACATGGACAACATACAGCACACATGGACAACATACAGCAACATGGACAACATACAGCAACATGGACAACATACAGCAACATGGACAACATACAGCAACATGGACAACATACAGCAACATGGACAACATACAGCAACATGGACAACATACAGCAACATGGACAACATACAGCAACATGGACAACATACAGCAACATGGACAACATACAGCAACATGGACAACATACAGCAACATGGACAACATGGACAACAACATGGACAACATACAGCAACATGGACAACATACAGCAACATGGACAACATACAGCAACATGGACAACATACAGCAACATGGACAACATACAGCAACATGGACAACATACAGTAACATGGACAACATACAGCAACATGGACAACATACAGCAACATGGACAACATACAGCAACATGGACAACATACAGCAACATGGACAACATACAGCAACATGGACAACATACAGCAACATGGACAACATACAGCAACATGGACAACATACAGCAACATGGACAACACAGCAACATGGACAACATACAGCAACATGGACAACATACAGCAACATACAACATACAGCAACATGGACAACATACATGGACAACATACACATGGACAACATACAGCAACATGGACAACACACAGCAACATGGACAACATACAGACAACATGGACAACATACAACAACATGGACAACATACAACATGGACAACATACAGCAACATGGACAACATACAGCAACATGGACAACATACAGCAACATGGACAACATACAGCAACATGGACAACATACAGCAACATGGACAACATACAGCAACATGGACAACATACAGCAACATGGACAACATACAGCAACATGGACAACATACAGCAACATGGACAACATACAGCATGGACAACATACAGCAACATGGACAACATACAGCAACATGGACAACATACAGCAACATGGACAACATACAGCAACATGGACAACATACAGCAACATGGACAACATACAGCAACATGGACAACATACAGCAACATGGACAACATACAGCATGGACAACATACACAACATGGACAACATACAGCAACATGGACAACATACAGCAACATGGACAACATACAGCAACATGGACAACATACAGCATGGACAAAATACAGCAACATGGACAACATACAGCAACATGGACAACATACAGCATGGACAACATACAGCAACATGGACAACATACAGCATGGACAACATACAGCAACATGGACAACATACAGCAACATGGACAACATACAGCAACATGGACAACATACAGCAACATGGACAACATACAGCAACATGGACAACATACAGCAACATGGACAACATACAGCAACATGGACAACATGGACAACATACAGCAACATGGACAACATACAACATGGACAACATACAGCAACATGGACAACATACAGCAACATGGACAACATACATGGACAACATACAGTAACATGGACAACATACAGCAACATACAGCAACATGGACAACATACATGGACAACATACAGCAACATGGACAACATACAGCAACATGGACAACATACACATGGACATACAGCAACATACACAACATGGACAACATACAGCAACATGGACAACATACAGCAACATGGACAACATACAGCAACATGGACAACATACAGCAACATACAGCAACATGGACAACATACAGCATGGACAACATACAGCAACATGGACAACATACAGCAACATGGACAACATACAGCAACATGGACAACATACAGCATGGACAACATACAGCAACATGGACAACATACAGCAACATGGACAACATACAGCAACATGGACAACATACAGCAACATGGACAACATACAACATGGACAACATACAGCAACATGGACAACATACACAACATGGACAACATACAGCAACATGGACAACATACAGCATGGACAACATACAGACAACATGGACAACATACAGCAACATGGACAACATACAGCAACATGGACAACATACAGCAACATGGACAACATACAGCAACATGGACAACATACAGCAACATGGACAACATACAGCAACATGGACAACATACAGCAACATGGACAACATACAGCAACATACAGCAACATGGACAACATACAGCAACATGGACAACATACAGCAACATGGACAACATACAGCATGGACAACATACAGCAACATGGACAACATACAGCAACATGGACAACATACAGCAACATGGACAACATACAGCAACATGGACAACATACAACATGGACAACATACAGCAACATGGACAACATACAGCATGGACAACATACAGCAACATGGACAACATACAGTAACATGGACAGCATACAGCATGGACAACATACAGCAACATGGACAACATACAGCAACATGGACAACATACAGTAACATGGACAGCATACAACATAGTCAGCTCAGTGAGGAGTTAGCTACTTTTAAGGAATGATTAGGTAGAACAAAAAACCCCCACGTTCTAACATACAAAAACTGAAACATACACAGGCAGACAGGAGAGAGAGAGAGAGATTTTATCAACACAATGGGGAAAAAATGGTATACAACAGTCTCCAAGGTATAGAACACTCATTGGGATAGAAGACACGTGCGCGCGTGCGTGTGTGTGTGTGTGTGGTGTTGATCATTATTGCTGTAAATTTTATCTTTGTTATGCATAATGTCTTCGTCTTTTATTATCTTAATGTTTTATATCGTTGCATAAAAATATCCTGTAATAAGAATAAAGTATTTGGATTTGGAAATGGACATAAAAAAAAGACAACAAGAGCATATTATGTTGTTTACAGTTTTCAAATTCTTTGGAGTTCTTGATCGGGATGGCTTTGTTGATACGGCTGACTGTTGCATTTGGTAATCTTTATCAGACCGTCTACGGTGTAGAGTGGCACAGTGGTATCGCGTTCGCTTCGTGTCAAGTAAACCCGAGTTCGAACCTGGGTACAGGGGATATTTTCCTCTCATTTTGCACTAGGCCTTAACGGTCTGAACGTGGAGTCTTTCGAATGAGACGATAAACCGAGGTCCCATGTGCCCATGCACTTAGCATACGTTAAACCCAGTGGCAACGAAAAAGTTGTCAATTGGTCAAAATTTACCCCCCCCCCCCACCCCCCCTCATCAGTCACACAAAAATCGCATGCAACATTTTTTTTTTTAAATTGGGTGGCGCGCCTCTGGCTGTGACGCGCTCTCCAGGTGGGAGCAACCCGAATTTCACAGAGACGCCTCTGTGACTGTAAAGTACCTAATACCTAATATACTTGAAATATTGTCTTTCAATTTTGTGATCGCTAATTCCCACTGGCCAATTCTTTCTTGGAGGAGCAGTCTTTCTGCTGATTCTACATGTTTTGCCTGTGACACTGGACTCCAGTCTCACAGTTCTCCCAAGGCATTTTTCATTTTCTTTTCTTTTTTCTTTTAAAAAAAATGTATAACTGAGCACACAAAGAACCGTGACATCTCCAGAGTCGGAAAGAGTCTTGGATTAATAGCAAATATCTGTATTATAAACTATTGTCTGTATTATAAAATATATTATATGTATTATAAAATACATTATCTGTATCATAAAATACATTATCTGTATTATAAAATACATTATCTGTATTATAAAACACATTTTCTAACAATAACATTTAAACAGGATGATGTTCAACAGTTGATGAACTAAATATACATGTTTTGATAAACAGCGATTTGTTTGTTTTGGGTATTGAACCTTTTATTCCTTCTTCATACATTACAATAATATTCCTATACAGGTATGATTAATCAACAATCAAATATAAACAAGGATTACGTGTGAATAAAGATGGAAAAAAAGTTTCAGTCTTGCCTTTTTTTTCTCATTACTAACAAGCATAAAGAAGTTTGTTTTGTCCGTTCTCATTACTAACAAGCATAAAGAAGTTTGTTTTGTCTGTTCTCATTACTAACAAGCATAAAGAAGTTTGTTTTGTCCGTTCTCATTACTAACAAGCATAAAGAAGTTTGTTTTGTCCGTTCTCATTACTAACAAGCATAAAGAAGTTTGTTTTGTCTGTTCTCATTACTAACAAGCATAAAGAAGTTTGTTTTGTCCGTTCTCATTACTAACAAGCATAAAGAAGTTTGTTTTGTCTGTTCTCATTACTAACAAGCATAAAGAAGTTTGTTTTGTCCGTTCTCATTACTAACAAGCATAAAGAAGTTTGTTTTGTCTGTTCTCATTACTCATTCACACACAATATTACACACCCACTTCCATACCAACCTAAACAACAAAGAGAAAAAAGAAAGAAAGAAAAAAAGTAAACGAGAGAAAAAGAGAGAGAGAGGGGTGGGGTTGAGAAAGGAAAGTGCATGGAATACACTGTGCATTATTATTTAACAAAACTATTAATGTGCACAACCTGAATCGATCGCAATTCTTTGCCTTTCAAAGAAAAGTCTGCACAAAGCCAACAGGAAGGGGACACTAAAACGAATCAAAAAACGAAACAAAAGAATAATAGAAACAAAGAGCTGCCCCATGAATACATTCATTACTCAAACAATGAACAAGTAAAACTAAATCAAACAAAAGAAGTTTGGACAAAACAAAATGAGGTTCAAGCAAAGAATTATCTTAAATGAAAATGATTTATATTTACAACTCCAAAAAATGAACATGCAAAACTAAATCATACAAAAGAAGTTCGGACAAAACAAAATTAGGTTCAAGCAAAGAATTATCTGAAAGGAAAAGGACATGAACCATTGCATCACACCCTAAGCACAACATGAAAATAACAAAATGAGGTTCAAGCAAAGAATTATCTGAAAGGAAAAGGACATGAACCACTGCATCACACCCTAAGCACAACATGAAAATAACAAAACTAAACCAAGCAAAGAACTATCTGAAAGGAAAAGGACATGAACCACTGCATCACACCCTAAGCACAACATGAAAATAACAAAACTAAACCAAGCAAAGAACTATCTGAAAGGAAAAGGACATGAACCACTGCATCACACCCTAAGCACTACATGAAAATAACAAAATGAGGTTGAAGCAAAGAACTATCTGAAAGGAAAAGGACATGAACCACTGCATCACACCCTAAGCACAACATGAAAATAACAAAATGAGGTTCAAGCAAAGAACTATCTGAAAGGAAAAGGACATGAACCACTGCATCACACCCTAAGCACAACATGAAAATAACAAAATGAGGTTGAAGCAAAGAACTATCTGAAAGGAAAAGGACATGAACCACTGCATCACACCCTAAGCACAACATGAAAATAACAAAATGAGGTTGAAGCAAAGAACTATCTGAAAGGAAAAGGACATGAACCACTGCATCACACCCTAAGCACAACATGAAAATAACAAAACTAAACCAAGCAAATAGCACAGACACGCTTTCTCTTTATTGATGTCACCAAGTGAACAACTTCTGTATTTACACTTGTTTGTTATTTTCCATACAATGAGTGAGTTGGAGAGAAAGAAAGATAAGGTGATAAACAGAAAGCGTGTCTGTGCTATTTGCCTGGTTCTAACAGAGCAGTATCAACGCGCATTAACAACTATTTACAGCATAAATAAAACCAAAAACACTCATTTAAAAAGAGGAGAACAAAGAACAGAAAGAAAATGAACTGAAAACATAAGACGCAAGCAAACAAGGGGCAACAGAAACTGAAACCCAGAACAGGACAAAGGAAAAGAGAGCAAGGTGACACCATTTGAAATGTGCCCCAAAGTCACCAACAGATTCCTTGCTTCAACCCAACATGCAGATTGTCCGAAGACTCCCAGAATGTGTCCAGAACAAATGGTGTCCAAAGAGCCCTCATGCTGAAGACAGGAAAGCCTGCCATCCCCCACAACAGCAGAGGAAAAGTGTGGCAGCCGATCAACATTTACCTGCCGAGGGATAGTAATACATGTTCGGGGGGTACGCCTGGTACATCTCCGAGCCTCCGAACAGGAAGTGGTTGGTGCTGTTGCTATTGGCCACGACCCCTGACCCTCGAGGCTTAGCCACCGACATCGATGACGAAACTGACGCAGTGTTGCCACCAACTCCAGCTCTTGTGGTGATCGTCATGGCATCATTTTGCCCTGTTCCTAAAGGTCTAGGAGTCGGTGACATGAGACCAGCATTGTGAGTTGTTCCCAGGGCTTGGTTCATCCCAGATTGAGTCGGTGACATGAGACCAGCATTGTGAGTTGTTCCCAGGGCTTGGTTCATCCCAGATTGAGTTGGTGACTTCAGGCCAGCATTGTGAGTTGTTCCCAGGGCTTGTTTCATCCCAGATTGAGTCGGTGACATCAGGCCAGCATTGTGAGTTGTTCCCAGGGCTTGTTTCATCCCAGATTGAGTCGGTGACATGAGACCAGCATTGTGAGTTGTTCCCACGGCTTGGTTCATCCCAGATTGAGTCGGTGACATCAGGCCAGCATTGTGAGTTGTTCCCACGGCTTGGTTCATCCCAGATTGAGTCGGTATCAGACCAGCATTGTGAGTTGTTCCCACGGCTTGGTTTATCCCAGATTGAGTCGGTGACATCAGGCCAGCATTGTGAGTTGTTCCCACGGCTTGGTTTATCCCAGATTGAGTCGGTGACATCAGGCTAGCATTGTGAGTTGTTCCCACGGCTTGGTTCATCCCAGATTGAGTCGGTATCAGACCAGCATTGTGAGTTGTTCCCACGGCTTGGTTTATCCCAGATTGAGTCGGTGACATCAGGCTAGCATTGTGAGTTGTTCCCATGGCTTGGTTCATCCCAGATTGAGTCGGTGACATCAGGCCAGCATTGTGAGTTGTTCCCACGGCTTGGTTCATCCCAGATTGAGTCAGTGACATCAGGCCAGCATTGTGAGTTGTTCCCACGGCTTGGTTCATCCCAGATTGAGTCAGTGACATCAGGCCAGCATTGTGAGTTGTTCCCATGGCTTGGGTTATTCCCACACTCTTCTGGGCCAAGCTTGGCTGCTGGCTCATGGAAGGAAGCAGGGAGGCAGGTCTGCCCGCTGCATCCCAGCCGCTATTCATCCCACTGTTTCCAGGAAATGCCTTTATAGCAGGGATGTTGAGGCCGGAGCTTGCAGAGGCGTTTGTAGGGCTCATCAGTGGCGTAAACATTCCAGTATTCTGGCCGATCACTCCTGAGTTTGGGCCCATCATTCCTGCGGTAGGACTGATCCCCGCAAAGGCCCCAAGGGCAGGCAATCCTTGGTTGGACGGCATTGTGGAAAAGCCAGAGTTGGGTTGCATCATCATCATCATCATGGTTTCTCCACTGGGAGGCTGATCAGTGGGGCCTAATTCGATGGCGACAGCAACATTGGTTAGTAAGCTGGGACACACAATTCTGTTAGTGGTGCATAGGATAACATATATAAAATAGAGAAAAAACAACACAAACATAAGGTCAGAAATAGAAAGTTTACATGATGACTGTTTAGTGTGTGATTGCAGTGTTACTACTGCGGCCTGCAGATACATGTGTTTAGTGTGTGAATGCAGTGTTACTACTGCGGCTGCACATACATGTGTTTAGTGTGTGAATGCAGTGTTACTACTGTGGCTGCAGATACATGTGTTTAGTGTGTGAATGCAGTGTTACTACTGCGGCTGCACATACATGTGTTTAGTGTGTGAATGCAGTGTTACTACTGTGGCTGCACATACATGTGTTTAGTGTGTGAATGCAGTGTTACTACTGCGGCTGCACATACATGTGTTTAGTGTGTGAATGCAGTGTTACTACTGCGGCTGCACATACATGTGTTTAGTGTGTGATTGCAGTGTTACTACTGCGGCTGCACATACATGTGTTTAGTGTGTGAATGCAGTGTTACTACTGCGGCTGCACATACATGTGTTTAGTGTGTGAATGCAGTGTTACTACTGCAGGCTGCACATACATGTGTTTAGTGTGTGATTGCAGTGTTACTACTGCGGCTGCACATACATGTGTTTAGTGTGTGATTGCAGTGTTACTACTGCGGCTGCACATACATGTGTTTAGTGTGTGAATGCAGTGTTACTACTGCGGCTGCACATACATGTGTTTAGTGTGTGAATGCAGTGTTACTACTGTGGCTGCAGATACATGTGTTTAGTGTGTGAATGCAGTGTTACTACTGTGGCTGCAGATACATGTGTTTAGTGTGTGAATGCAGTGCTACTACTGCGGCTGCACATACATGTGTTTAGTGTGTGAATGCAGTGTTACTACTGCGGCTGCACATACATGTGTTCATGCATTTATTTTCCAGGAAGCACATTTCAGTGTGGCATTGTTCATATTTTAAAAATAAATCTTTGTAAGCCGCTGTTTCCATTTTCAAAATGCAATTTCAACTTTTTTTCCAATTGATTATCATTTCTTTACCCTTTTTTCTTTCAAACAAAATACATATTATTATTCATATCAACAATGCCTTCACTTGCCTGTATACACCAGCATAAATTGTGGTTAACTTTCTTCATCAGTCTCTATCTCTGATCAATTAGCATTGACTATCAGCCATCTCTGATTAATTAGCATTGACTATCAGCCATCTCTGATCAATTAGCATTGACCATCAGCCATCTCTGATTAATTAGCATTGACTATCAGCCATCTCTGATCAATTAGCATTGACTATCAGCCATCTCTGATCAGTTAGCATTGACTATCAGCCATCTCTGATCAGTTAGCATTGACTATCAGCCATCTCTGATCAATTAGCATTGACTATCAGCCATCTCTGATCAGTTAGCATTGACTATCAGCCATCTCTGATCAGTTAGCATTGACTATCAGCCATCTCTGATCAATTAGCATTGACTATCAGCCACAATGTCTCTACCAATACCAACATCGTTATCTCTGATCAATTAGCATTGACTATCAGCCACAATGTCTCTACCAATACAAACATCATTATCTCTGATCAATTAGCATTGACTATCAGCCATCTCTGATCAATTAGCATTGACTATCAGCCACAACGTCTCTACCAATACAAACATCGTTATCTCTGATCAATTAGCATTGACTATCAGCCATCTCTGATCAATTAGCATTGACTATCAGCCACAATGTCTCTACCAATACAAACATCGTTATCTCTGATCAATTAGCATTGACTATCAGCCACAACGTCTCTACCAATACAAACATCGTTATCTCTGATCAATTAGCATTGACTATCAGCCCCCAATCCCCCCCCTCTCTGATCAATTAGCATTGACTATCAGCCATCTCTGATCAATTAGCATTGACTATCAGCCACAACGTCTCTACCAATACAAACATCGTTATCTCTGATCAATTAGCATTGACTATCAGCCACAACGTCTCTACCAATACAAACATCGTTATCTCTGATCAATTAGCATTGACTATCAGCCATCTCTGATCAATTAGCATTGACTATCAGCCACAATGTCTCTACCAATACAAACATCATTATCTCTGATCAATTAGCATTGACTATCAGCCACAACGTCTCTACCAATACAAACATCGTTATCTCTTATCAATTAGCATTGACTATCAGCCACAACGTCTCTACCAATACAAACATCGTTATCTCTTATCAATTAGCATTGACTATCAGCCACAATGTCTCTACCAATACAAACATCGTTATCCTACATAAGCAGAAGATAAGCAGGACACGCTTCAAGTAGAAAACAATAACAATTAACAACAAACAGCAACACTGCAAGTAATGCTAATGATAATTAATTCAAATTAAAAATGTCCGGCAGTGAAAGGGTTAAAATGGCAAGTGTGTATAAAAGTCAGCCAGCCCAGGAGAAGGGCACATCTCTAACCAAGCACAATCATTGGGATTCTACCCTTTAGGTACAATACTATTGCGCAAGAGGTTTCTTTCTTCTTTTCCTTCCCCTTTTTTTGCACACACACACACACACACATGGAAATCAATCAATCTATCTCTTCTCGCCGTCTCTCGTTCTCTCTCTCTCTTTCTCACACACACACACACACACGTAAATAACACACCATTCCAAACCCAAACCCACTCCCCAAATTCATGGGAGCTCCTGGGACATTTCAGAAATCCTGCCAGGGTGGGCCCCGGCAGAGCGCACACACACCTTTACTGCTGTTTGTTCACCCTCTAGACCAGTACAAGTGCTACGTTCCTCTGAATATAGCAAAACAAAGAGTATATAAGCCCTTTTTATTGAACAAGCTTGTGTGTGTGTGCAAGAAAATCATTGTTTCTTAAATTCTCATAATCCAGCGACGCCGACTCTAGGCAATTTAAAAATCCTGCAATTCAGGGCATCCTGAAAGAAAGAGCATCCATGAAAATTACCTTGTATCTAAAAAAACCCAACTTGTATCAACTAAAAACGTAATAGATTAACCCTAAACAAACTTATAATAACAATCAGGCGTATCTGGTCCATTTATCCACTAATTCATTCAAACAAAGAACATTGTCTCTTTGCTTTTCCAAATGAAAATCTAGATTAACAATTAATCCCAAAATCAAATGGAATGTTCTCTGCATAATAGCATAATCCTCCACCGCATATCACCAGTTCAAATTCATTGCAGACTGTTGAGGCAAACAGGCATAATACTATTAATAGCATAATCCTCCACCGCAGATCACCAGTTCAAATTCATTCCAGACTATTGAGGCAAACAGGCCGGCAGAGAAAAGCACAGACAACATAGTAAAGCCAAAAACACAATCTCATTTATGGACATGCAAAACAAATAATAAAAAATAGTATCATAATCCTAAAAATGTGCAATGTAAAAAATATATATAGCAGAAACAAATTATGTGGGAAAAAAATGATATATAAGCTAAAAAGTGAACATTTATATGAAAGTTGCAAAATACAAGTGCAAAGCTTTTAAGGGCAGATGACTTAAAAGTTAAATTTAGCGCAATAATCAACAGCTTTGGTTATATATAGTCTTGCAGTATGATGGTTTACTCACTTGCTACTTGCCCATAACAATAGCCTGGAGAACAGGTCATAACCAAAGTCACAGTATTACTAACCAAAGTCACAGTATTACTAACCAAAGTCACAGTATTACTAACCAAAGTCACAGTATTACTAACCAAAGTCACAGTATTACTATTCAAAAGCACAACTGATGCATAAGAAAAGACGCTGGAACAAAACCATGTGTACAACTACAAGCACAAACTGAAGTGCAATATGCTTGTGCCAGTGATTTTTATATTCTCCCATTTAAAAAGACAGAGTCACAAATAAACTGAAGAACTAAGGACAAAAGGGTGACAAGAAAGACAAAGACGGAAGGACAAGAGACATGGCTGGGAGGAAGAGAAAATGACAATGAGAGTGGTGGGGGATCCAGGCTAAAATCCTGATCACTCCTTTCTTCTGCCCCCCCCACCCCCTCCTCCCCCCCTTCCAGTGACAACCTGCACCAGAAATCCCACAGAAGACTACAAGGTATCTGTCTGTCTTCTGCACCCCCCCCCCCCCCACCCCCACCCCCCCAGTGACAACCTGCACCAGAAATCCCACAGAAGACTACATGGTATCTGTCTGTCTTATGCACCCCCCCCCCCCACCCCCACCCCCCAGTGACAACCTGCACCAGAAATCCCACAGAAGACTACAAGGTCTCTGTCTGTCTTATGCACCCCCCCCCCTCCAGTGACAACCTGCACCAGAAATCCCACAGAAGACTACAAGGTCTCTGTCTGTCTTCTGCACCCCCCCCCCCCCCCCCCCCCCCCTCCAGTGACAACTTGCACCAGAAATCCCACAGAAGACTACAAGGTCTCTGTCCGTCTTCTTCCAGTGACAACACCAGAACCATCCCACAGAAGGACCCCCCTGTCTTCGCACCCCCCCCCCCCCCCCCTCCAGTGACAACCTGCACCAGAAATCCCACAGAAGACTACAAGGTCTCTGTCTGTCTTCTGCACCCCCCCCCCCCCCCCCCCTCCAGTGACAACCTGCACCAGAAATCCCACAGAAGACTACAAGGTCTCTGTCTGTCTTCTGCACCCCCCCCCCCCCCCCCCCTCCAGTGACAACCTGCACCAGAAATCCCACAGCAAGACTACAAGGTCTCTGTCTGTCTTCTGCCCCACCCCCCCCCCCCCCCCCCCCTCCAGTGACAACCTGCACCAGAAATCCCACAGAAGACTACAAGGTCTCTGTCTGTCTTCTGCACCCCCCCCCCACCCACCACCCCCTCCAGGGGGACAACCTGCACCAGAAATCCCACAGAAGACTACATGGTATCTGTCTGTCTTCTGCATCCCCCCCCCCCCCCTCCAGTGACAACCTGCACAGAAATCCCACAGGAAGACTACATGTTATCTGTCTGTCTTCTGCACCCCCCCCCCCCCCCCCTCCACTGAGGACAATAAGGGGAAGGGCAGTTAGGGAGTGTTTTTTACCTGGCACTCCAAACACCTTGAACAAGGGAGTGTTTTTTACCTGGCACTCCAAACATGTCGCTGTCCCCCTCCCCCCCTCCACTGAGGACAATAAGGGGAAGGGCAGTGAAGAAGGAGTGTTTTTTACATGACACTCGGTGGGGTCAAACAGCCACCCTGACGCTGATCCCCCCCCCCCCCCCCCCCTCCACTGAGGACAATAAGGGGAAGGGCAGCTAGGGAGTGTTTTTTACCTGGCACTCCAAACATGTCGCTGTCCCCCTCCCCCCCTCCACTGAGGACAATAAGGGGAAGGGCAGCTAGGGAGTGTTTTTTACCTGGCACTCCAAACATGTCGCTGTCCCCCTCCCCCCCTCCACTGAGGACAATAAGGGGAAGGGCAGCTAGGGAGTGTTTTTTACCTGGCACTCCAAACATGTCGCTGTCCCCCTCCCCCCCTCCACTGAGGACAATAAGGGGAAGGGCAGTTAGAAGGAGTGTTTTTTACCTGGCACTCCAAACATGTCGCTGTCCCCCTCCCCCCCTCCACTGAGGACAATAAGGGGAAGGGCAGTTAGGGAGTGTTTTTTACCTGGCACTCCAAACATGTCGCTGTCCCCCCCGCTGAGAACAATAAGAAGGGCCGTTGAAGAAGGAGTGTTTTTTTTACCTGGCACTCCAAACACTGACGCTGACACCCCCCCCCCCCCCCCCCCCTCTCCACTGAGGACAATAAGGGGAAGGGCAGTTAGGGAGTGTTTTTTACCTGGCACTCCAAACACCTTGAACAAGGGAGTGTTTTTTACCTGGCACTCCAAACACCTTGAACAAGGGAGTGTTTTTTACCTGGCACTCCAAACACCTTGAACAAGGGAGTGTTTTTTACCTGGCACTCCAAACACCTGTCGCTGCCCCCCTCCATTGCCGTACAGAGCCATGATGGAATCCTTGGCTGACTTCGTCTCCCCTCCCTCGCCCCCACTCTCAAACAGAAATGTTGGTTTCTGACGACCCATTCTGCAGAAGAAAACAAACCTTCGTATTCATGAATATCTTCTTCTTCTTCTTCTTCTGCATTCCTAGGCCACATGGTCGGCCATAATGGGTAAAGTACGTATGTGTCCAATTTTCAGTTTTCACTGGTCTCCCGCTGCTGTGTGACAGCTTAACACATTCCTATTTCAGAGGAGCTCAAGAGAGAAAAAATCGTCTTGTCGTACGTACAGAAAGAAAGAAAAATTATTTGGAAGATTTTGTTTAAAAAGGCAGGAGGAATGGGCCAAATAAGTCAGAAAGATAGTAGATGACAGAAAGCAAAGGGAAAAGGCAGAGTCAAAGAGAGTGTTGATTTCTGTTAATCCTACTATCTATTTTAATTTAATACTGACCATGTGCATTAGCCCTAAGCAACCTGGAAGTATACCATAGTATATAGAAAAATGAAAGTAGCCAAGGACCTTGACCCCTATGCCGGATATGGGGTGGTAGTTATCCCCCTTACATCCGGGTGGGGCGTGGTCCCACTGGCTAGCATATCCGTCATTCCCAAAAAATTTACACCGCATCAGGGAGGAAGGGAGGGAACCTTTTTGTTTTAAGTGTTGGTAAGTATTAAGTTAAAATATAGTAAGATTAATCAAAATCTACCACTTTATTCTAACCATACTGACCAACACTTACAACGTGCAGATTACCATCGTGGAGGAGGGTGATGCGCCCATAGTAAAGACCAACAACCCCTCAAAAAAGAAGGCCAAAGAACTAGACTAAACGATCAAACAAATCGATTGAATAAACTAGACTCAGGCATGATAAAACATTATTCCCCCAACAAATCATGTAATGATATACCACAGTATACACACCAAAAACATGTCAACTTACATCAGAGGGAAAAGGGGAGTTGAGCCACCACGACTTTCTTAATGGTGAAGACGTCATCCTCTCCCTTGTTGGCGATGTCTCTCAGATAGTATTGCAGAAACGTGTTCTGAGATCGCCAAAAAGCCGCTGCCATGACTTTGACCAATGGGACACCCTTGACCAATGCCAGAGAAGTACTGATAGCTCTTAGTTCATGAGCTCTGACCGGATTGTCAGGAAGCTTGAGAATAGGCAAGTTTAATACAAGAGAATATCCACCTAGACACAGTGCCTTTATCAATATCCTTGCTGTATTTGTCATTGATTGAGACGAAAAGCCTGCGTTTAGCTCCACAGAAAGCCTTAGTGCGGGCCAAGTACGCCCTAAGAGACCTAACCAGACAGAGAAAACGATCCTCATCATCTGGACCTAGGACCGAGCAAAGGCTGGAAATGGAAACCAGGGGGGAGCTGACATCCCCAGGCTGGTTCTTAGCCCTGAACTCCGGCAGGAAAGATAAGGAAACCGAAGAGAAGTGAGAAGAGAATTCAATGTCTCTGGACATGCCACTCAGCGCATGTACCCCACTAACTCGCCTAACGGAAGCTAAGGAAATGAGGAAAATAGTCTTAAAGGTGAGTACTTTCACAGAGAGAGAGCCTAGAGGCTCACACTTATCTCTTAGAAAAGTTAACACCAAAAAGACATCCCACTGAGGGAAATGGATGGTCCTGGACGGAGCCTGGAGACGAACCGCGTCCAGAAAATGAGACACCGGTAGAGCAGACAAAGTCATTGAAATAGTGCTAACCAGGGCAGCCCTGTAACCCGACACAGTTTTAGAGGAGAGATTTCTGGACCTATGCAAATGTGACAGAAACTCTACAAACTCAACTCAACGGTAGACGGACGAAGAGTCTTCCTTTCTGTGCAAAAAGAGTGCCACGTGATCCATCGCAAGTTATACAAGTCCCTTCTGGACTTGCATCTAGAGGACACTAGCAGGTCTACCATTCTAGTGGAGAAGCCTTGTCGCCTGAGGCCTAGCCTGACAGTAGCCAGGCGACAAGGTTGAGCTTTGATGGATCTGGATGTCCCACGCCGCTTCTGGGCTGAAGGAGCGTGGACCGAGGTGACCGAGATCTAGCGGACCCTCTTGAGCTAGGGCGATGATCTCGGGGTACCAATGGCTGGTCGGCCACATGGGAGTGACCAGAATCATTCTTGGAGATTCCCGGAAACATCTTTCCAGGACTCTCGGGATGAGTGCCGTGGGGGGGAACGCGTACAGCGCAAACCCCCCCCCCCCCCCCCCCCCCCGGAAACGAGAACGCGTTCAACGCAAAAGCCTGTGGGTCGCGGATCGGCGACGCATACAGAGGCAGGCGGCCGCTGAACTTAGTGGCAAAAATGTCCACCATAGGCTTGCCCCAACGGTTCCAGACTGGGGCGAGAGCCTGGTGAGCAGTAGCTGGTCCGAGTGGCTGAGCTGGTCGGCTATGACATTCAGCTTCCCGGGAACGAACTCCACGGAAAGTGAGATGTCGTGAGAGTGGGCCCAGAGAAGGATCTTCTCCGCCGCCAGGGACAGGGGAACCAACCGGGTGCTGCCCTGACGACGGAGGTAGGAGAGACTGGCCGAGTTGTCCCCGCACACTGTCACCCATTGCCCCTGAATCGCAGGGGCAAAGTGAAGCAAGGCTCGATGGATCGCCTCCATTTCAAGAAGATTGACGTGGATGGAGGACTCCTCCTGAGTCCACAGACCCGAGATCTCTTCGAAATTCATGTGCGCACCCCAACCGCTGAGTGAAGCGTCTGAGAAGATGAACAGCTGGGAACCCAACCGACTGATTGGGACCATACTGTTCATCCACTCTTGGTTGGTCCACTGACTGACTGCCTCTCGGAACCAAGGGCCCAGCCGGACCACTTGGTCGAAAAGAGAGGGGTCCAGGATACGAGCAAAGAGCTCCCTCTAGAGGGGCCTCTTGTGGACCCTGCCCAGAGGAAGAAGTTCCGACACTGATTCCATTTGCCCCAACAGGCTGAGAAGCCGGCGCAAAGTGGTGGACTGAGAGTCCAACAGATCCGCAATCAGCTTGGAGAGGGAATTGATTCTGCCCGGAGAAGCAGATATCTTGAACTGAACCGTGTCGAACAGCATGCCCAGATAACTGAATTTCTGGGCAGGCACCAAGTCCGATTTCTTTTCGTTGATCTTGAATCCTAGAGAAACCGCGAGATCTTTCAGAAAGTCTGTGTGTCGAAGACACAGAGACTGACTGGACGACAACAGCATCCAGTCGTCCAGACAACAGCATCCCGTCGTCCAGACAACAGCATCCAGTCTTTTTTGTTTTGTGCTTTTGTGTCTTTTTAGTTCAAGTACACCTTGAGGCGCAAGCCTTGTGAACAAGCCACAGCAGCCATTTCCCTGCTCACCTTGGGGAAAATCCAAGGTGAGCAGGGAAATGGCTGCTGTGGCTTGTTCACAAGGCTTGCGCCTCAAGGTGTACTTGAACGACTGGATGCTGTTGTCTGGACGACGGGATGCTGTTGTCTGGACGACTGGATGCTGTTGTCGTCCAGTCAGTCTCTGTGTCTTCGACACACAGACTTTCTGAAAGATCTCGCGGTTTCTCTAGGATTCAAGATCAACGAAAAGAAATCGGACTTGGTGCCTGCCCAGAAATTCAGTTATCTGGGCATGCTGTTCGACACGGTTCAGTTCAAGATATCTGCTTCTCCGGGCAGAATCAATTCCCTCTCCAAGCTGATTGCGGATCTGTTGGACTCTCAGTCCACCACTTTGCGCCGGCTTCTCAGCCTGTTGGGGCAAATGGAATCAGTGTCGGAACTTCTTCCTCTGGGCAGGGTCCACAAGAGGCCCCTCTAGAGGGAGCTCTTTGCTCGTATCCTGGACCCCTCTCTTTTCGACCAAGTGGTCCGGCTGGGCCCTTGGTTCCGAGAGGCAGTCAGTCAGTGGACCAACCAAGAGTGGATGAACAGTATGGTCCCAATCAGTCGGTTGGGTTCCCAGCTGTTCATCTTCTCAGACGCTTCACTCAGCGGTTGGGGTGCGCACATGAATTTCGAAGAGATCTCGGGTCTGTGGACTCAGGAGGAGTCCTCCATCCACGTCAATCTTCTTGAAATGGAGGCGATCCATCGAGCCTTGCTTCACTTTGCCCCTGCGATTCAGGGGCAATGGGTGACAGTGTGCGGGGACAACTCGGCCAGTCTCTCCTACCTCCGTCGTCAGGGCAGCACCCGGTTGGTTCCCCTGTCCCTGGCGGCGGAGAAGATCCTTCTCTGGGCCCACTCTCACGACATCTCACTTTCCGTGGAGTTCGTTCCCGGGAAGCTGAATGTCATAGCCGACCAGCTCAGCCACTCGGACCAGCTACTGCTCACCAGGCTCTCGCCCCAGTCTGGAACCGTTGGGGCAAGCCTATGGTGGACATTTTTGCCACTAAGTTCAGCGGCCGCCTGCCTCTGTATGCGTCGCCGATCCGCGACCCACAGGCTTTTGCGTTGAACGCCGTTCGAGGTTCCGGGGGGGGGGGGGGGGGGGTGGGGGGGTGTTGCTTGTACGCGTTTCCCCCCTCCACGGCACTCCTCCCGCGAGTCTATGAAAGATGTTTCCGGGTGTGAATCTCCAAAATGATTCTGGGTCACTCCCATGGGGCCGACCAGCCAATTGGTACCCCGAGATCATTCGCCCTAGCTCAAGAGGTTCCGCTAGATCTCGGTCACCTCGGGTCCACGCTCCTTCAGCAGAGAAGCGGCGTGGGACATTCCAGCTCCATTCAAGCTCAACCTTGTCGCATGGCTACTGTCAGGCTAGGCCTCAGGCGACAAGGCTTCTCCACTAGAATGGTAGACATGCTAGTGTCCTCTAGATGCAAGTCCCGATTCTCAGGGACTTGTATAACTTGCGGATGGATCACGTGAGCACTCTTTTGGCACAGGAAAGGAAAAAAAAAAAAAGACTCCGTCGTCCGTCTTTTACGTTGAGTTGAGTTGCTAAGAGTTTTCGTAACATTTGCATAGGTCCAGAAATCTCTCCTCTAAAAACTGTGTCGGGTTACAGGGCTGCCCTGGTTAGCACTATTTCAATGACTTTGTCTGCTATACCGGTGTCTCATTTTCTAGGAACGCGGTTCGTCTCCAGGCTCCGTCAGAGGACCATCATCCCTCAGTTTTTTTTTTTGGATGTCTTTTTGGTGTTAACTTTTCTAAGAGATAAGTGTGAGCCTCTAGGCTCTCTCTCTGTGAAAGTACTCACCTTTAAGACTATTTTCCTCATTTCCTTAGCTTCCGTTAGGCGAGTTAGTGGGGTACATGCGCTGAGTGGCATGTCCAGAGACATTGAATTCTCTTCTCACTTCTCTTCGGTTTCCTTATCTTTCCTGCCGGAGTTCAGGGCTAAGAACCAGCCTGGGGATGTCAGCTCCCCCCTGGTTTCCATTTCCAGCCTTTGCTCGGTCCTAGGTCCAGATGATGAGGATCGTTTTCTCTGTCTGGTTAGGTCTCTTAGGGCGTACTTGGCCCGCACTAAGGCTTTCTGTGGAGCTAAACGCAGGCTTTTCGTCTCAATCAATGACAAATACAGCAAGGATATTGATAAAGGCACTGTGTCTAGGTGGATATTCTCTTGTATTAAACTTGCCTATTCTCAAGCTTCCTGACAATCCGGTCAGAGCTCATGAACTAAGAGCTATCAGTACTTCTCTGGCATTGGTCAAGGGTGTCCCATTGGTCAAAGTCATGGCAGCGGCTTTTTGGCGATCTCAGAACACGTTTCTGCAATACTATCTGAGAGACATCGCCAACAAGGGAGAGGATGACGTCTTCACCATTAAGAAAGTCGTGGTGGCTCAACTCCCCTTTTCCCTCTGATGTAAGTTGACATGTTTTTGGTGTGTATACTGTGGTATATCATTACATGATTTGTTGGGGGAATAATGTTTTATCATGCCTGAGTCTAGTTTATTCAATCGATTTGTTTGATCGTTTAGTCTAGTTCTTTGGCCTTCTTTTTTGAGGGGTTGTTGGTCTTTACTATGGGCGCATCACCCTCCTCCACGGTTGGTAATCTGCACGTTGTTTTAAGTGTTGGTCAGTATGGTTAGAATAGATGGTTGGATTGTGATTGAATCCTACTCATCTATTTGAACTTAAATACTTACCAACACTCTAAAACCAAAAAGGTTCCTCCCTTCCTCCCTGATGCGGTGTAAAGTTTTTGGGAATGACGGATATGCTAGCCAGTGGGACCACGCCCCACCCGGATGTTAAGGGGGATAACTCCCCTCTCATATCCGGGCTAGGGGTCAAGGCCAGGGGGTACTTTCGTTTTTCTATATACTATGGTATAGTTCCAGGTTGCTTAGGGCTAATGCACATGGTCAGTATTAAATTAAAATAGATAGTAGGATTAAATAGAAATCCACCCACTCCTTTTGACTCCGCCGTTTTCCTTTGCTTTCTGTTATCTGCTATATTTCGGACTTATTGGCCCATTCTCCTGCCTTTGTTTTTTAAAACAAATCTTCCAAATAATTTTTCTTCTTTCTGTACGTTAATACAAGAAGATTTTTATCCTTTGAGCTCCTCCGAAATAGGAATGTGTTAGCTGTCCACAGCAGGGAGACCAGTGAAAACTGAAAGACGGACACATACGTACCTTACCCCAATTTTTTTTTTTTATTTTTTTGGGGGCCGACAACGTAGGCCTGGGAACACAGAAGAAGAAGAAGAAGAAGATATTCATGAATACGAAGGTTTGTTTTCTTCTGCAGAATGGGTCGTCAGAAACCAACCTGTTTGAGAGTGGGGGCGAGGGAGGGGAGACGAAGTCAGCCAAGGATTCCATCATGGCTCTGTACGGCAATGGAGGGGGGCAGCGACAGGTGTTTGGAGTGCCAGGTAAAAAACACTCCCTTGTTCAAGGTGTTTGGAGTGCCAGGTAAAAAACACTCCCTTGTTCAAGGTGTTTGGAGTGCCAGGTAAAAAACACTCCCTTGTTCAAGGTGTTTGGAGTGCCAGGTAAAAAACACTCCCTAACTGCCCTTCCCCTTATTGTCCTCAGTGGAGGGGGGGAGGGGGACAGCGACATGTTTGGAGTGCCAGGTAAAAAACACTCCTTCTTCAACTGCCCTTCTTATTGTTCTCAGCGGAGGGGGACAGCGACATGTTTGGAGTGCCAGGTAAAAAACACTCCCTAACTGCCCTTCCCCTTATTGTCCTCAGTGGAGGGGGGGAGGGGGACAGCGACATGTTTGGAGTGCCAGGTAAAAAACACTCCCTAACTGCCCTTCCCCTTATTGTCCTCAGTGGAGGGGGGGAGGGGGACAGCGACATGTTTGGAGTGCCAGGTAAAAAACACTCCCTAACTGCCCTTCCCCTTATTGTCCTCAGTGGAGGGGGGGAGGGGGACAGCGACATGTTTGGAGTGCCAGGTAAAAAACACTCCCTAACTGCCCTTCCCCTTATTGTCCTCAGTGGAGGGGGGGAGGGGGACAGCGACATGTTTGGAGTGCCAGGTAAAAAACACTCCCTAGCTGCCCTTCCCCTTATTGTCCTCAGTGGAGGAGGGGGGGGGGGGGGGGGGGGGATCAGCGTCAGGGGTTTGGAGTGTCATGTAAAAAACACTCCTTCTTCAACTGCCCTTCTTATTGTTCTCAGTGTGGGGGGGGGGGGGGGGACAGCGACATGTTTGGAGTGCCAGGTAAAAAACACTCCCTTGTTCAAGGTGTTTGGAGTGCCAGGTAAAAAACACTCCCTAACTGCCCTTCCTCCTTATTGTCCTCAGTGGAGGGGGGGGGGGGGGGGGTGCAGAAGACAGACAGATACCATGTAGTCTTCTGTGGGATTTCTGGTGCAGGTTGTCACTGGAGGTGGGGGGGGGGGGGGGGGTGGGTGCAGAAGACAGACAGATACCATGTAGTCTTCTGTGGGATTTCTGGTGCAGGTTGTCACTGGAGGGGGGTGGGTGGGGGGGGGGGGTGCAGAAGACAGACAGAGACCTTGTAGTCTTCTGTGGGATTTCTGGTGCTGTGCAGGTTGTCACTGGAGGGGGGGGGGGGGGGGGGGGGGGGGGGTGCAGAAGACAGACAGAGACCTTGTAGTCTTCTGTGGGATTTCTGGTGCAGGTTGTCACTGGAGGGGGGGGGGGGGGGGGGTGCAGAAGACAGACAGAGAACCTTGTAGTCTTCTGTGGGATTTTCTGGTTGCAGGTTGTCACTGGAGGGGGGGGGGGGGGGGGGGGTGCAGAAGACAGACAGAGACCTTGTAGTCTTCTGTGGGATTTCTGGTGCAGGTTGTCACTGGAGGGGGGGGGGGGGGGGGTGCAGAAGACAGACAGAGACCTTGTAGTCTTCTGTGGGATTTCTGGTGCAGGTGTCACTGGAGGGGGGGGGGGGGGGGGGGGGGGGGTGTGCAGAAGACGGACAGAGACCTTGTAGTCTTCTGTGGGATTTCTGGTGCAAGTTGTCACTGGAGGGGGGGGGGGGGGGGGGGGGGGGGGGTGCCAGAAGACAGACAGAGACCTTGTAGTCTTCTGTGGGATTTCTGGTGCAGGTTGTCATTGGAGGGGGGGGGGGTGCATAAGACAGACAGATACCATGTAGTCTTCTGTGGGATTTCTGGTGCAGGTTGTCACTGGGGGGGTGGGGGTGGGGGGGGGGGTGCATAAGACAGACAGATACCATGTAGTCTTCTGTGGGATTTCTGGTGCAGGTTGTCACTGGGGGGGTGGGGGTGGGGGGGGGGGGGGGGTGCAGAAGACAGACAGATACCTTGTAGTCTTCTGTGGGATTTCTGGTGCAGGTTGTCACTGGAAGGGGGGGAGGAGGGGGTGGGGGGGGCAGAAGAAAGGAGTGATCAGGATTTTAGCCTGGATCCCCCACCACTCTCATTGTCATTTTCTCTTCCTCCCAGCCATGTCTCTTGTCCTTCCGTCTTTGTCTTTCTTGTCCCCCTTTTGTCCTTAGTTCTTCAGTTTATTTGTGACTCTGTCTTTTTAAATGGGAGAATATAAAAATCACTGGCACAAGCATATTGCACTTCAGTTTGTGCTTGTAGTTGTACACATGGTTTTGTTCCAGCGTCTTTTCTTATGCATCAGTTGTGCTTTTGAATAGTAATACTGTGACTTTGGTTAGTAATACTGTGACTTTGGTTAGTAATACTGTGACTTTGGTTAGTAATACTGTGACTTTGGTTAGTAATACTGTGACTTTGGTTATGACCTGTTCTCCAGGCTATTGTTATGGGCAAGTAGCAAGTGAGTAAACCATCATACTGCAAGACTATATATAACCAAAGCTGTTGATTATTGCGCTAAATTTAACTTTTAAGTCATCTGCCCTTAAAAGCTTTGCACTTGTATTTTGCAACTTTCATATAAATGTTCACTTTTTAGCTTATATATCATTTTTTTCCCACATAATTTGTTTCTGCTATATATATTTTTTACATTGCACATTTTTAGGATTATGATACTATTTTTTATTATTTGTTTTGCATGTCCATAAATGAGATTGTGTTTTTGGCTTTACTATGTTGTCTGTGCTTTTCTCTGCCGGCCTGTTTGCCTCAATAGTCTGGAATGAATTTGAACTGGTGATCTGCGGTGGAGGATTATGCTATTAATAGTATTATGCCTGTTTGCCTCAACAGTCTGCAATGAATTTGAACTGGTGATATGCGGTGGAGGATTATGCTATTATGCAGAGAACATTCCATTTGATTTTGGGATTAATTGTTAATCTAGATTTTCATTTGGAAAAGCAAAGAGACAATGTTCTTTGTTTGAATGAATTAGTGGATAAATGGACCAGATACGCCTGATTGTTATTATAAGTTTGTTTAGGGTTAATCTATTACGTTTTTAGTTGATACAAGTTGGGTTTTTTTAGATACAAGGTAATTTTCATGGATGCTCTTTCTTTCAGGATGCCCTGAATTGCAGGATTTTTAAATTGCCTACAGTCGGCGTCGCTGGATTATGAGAATTTAAGAAACAATGATTTTCTTGCACACACACACAAGCTTGTTCAATAAAAAGGGCTTATATACTCTTTGTTTTGCTATATTCAGAGGAACGTAGCACTTGTACTGGTCTAGAGGGTGAACAAACAGCAGTAAAGGTGTGTGTGCGCTCTGCCGGGGCCCACCCTGGCAGGATTTCTGAAATGTCCCAGGAGCTCCCATGAATTTGGGGAGTGGGTTTGGGTTTGGAATGGTGTGTTATTTACGTGAATGTGTGGTGTGTTTAGTGAGAGAATGAGAGAGAGAGAGAGAGAGAGAGAAAGAAGATTGATTAATGTGTGTGTGTGTGTGTGCAAAAAAAAGGGAAGGAAAAGAAGAAAGAAACCTCTTGCGCAATAGTATTGTACCTAAAGGGTAGAATCCCAATGATTGTGCTTGGTTAGAGATGTGCCCTTCTCCTGGGCTGGCTGACTTTTATACACACTTGCCATTTTAACCCTTTCACTGCCGGACATTTTTAATTTGAATTAATTATCATTAGCATTACTTGCAGTGTTGCTGTTTGTTGTTAATTGTTATTGTTTTCTACTTGAAGCGTGTCCTGCTTATCTTCTGCTTATGTAGGATAACGATGTTTGTATTGGTAGAGACGTTGTGGCTGATAGTCAATGCTAATTGATCAGAGATAACGATGTTTGTATTGGTAGAGACGTTGTGGCTGATAGTCAATGCTAATTGATAAGAGATAACGATGTTTGTATTGGTAGAGACGTTGTGGCTGATAGTCAATGCTAATTGATCAGAGATAATGATGTTTGTATTGGTAGAGACATTGTGGCTGATAGTCAATGCTAATTGATCAGAGATGGCTGATAGTCAATGCTAATTGATCAGAGATAACGATGTTTGTATTGGTAGAGACGTTGTGGCTGATAGTCAATGCTAATTGATAAGAGATAACGATGTTTGTATTGGTAGAGACGTTGTGGCTGATAGTCAATGCTAATTGATCAGAGATGGCTGATAGTCAATGCTAATTGATCAGAGATGGCTGATAGTCAATGCTAATTGATCAGAGATAACGATGTTTGTATTGGTAGAGACATTGTGGCTGATAGTCAATGCTAATTGATAAGAGATAACGATGTTTGTATTGGTAGAGACATTGTGGCTGATAGTCAATGCTAATTGATCAGAGATGGCTGATAGTCAATGCTAATTGATCAGAGATAACGATGTTTGTATTGGTAGAGACGTTGTGGCTGATAGTCAATGCTAATTGATCAGAGATGGCTGATAGTCAATGCTAATTGATCAGAGATAACGATGTTTGTATTGGTAGAGACATTGTGGCTGATAGTCAATGCTAATTGATCAGAGATAACGATGTTGGTATTGGTAGAGACATTGTGGCTGATAGTCAATGCTAATTGATCAGAGATGGCTGATAGTCAATGCTAATTGATCAGAGATGGCTGATAGTCAATGCTAACTGATCAGAGATGGCTGATAGTCAATGCTAATTGATCAGAGATGGCTGATAGTCAATGCTAATTGATCAGAGATGGCTGATAGTCAATGCTAACTGATCAGAGATGGCTGATAGTCAATGCTAATTGATCAGAGATGGCTGATAGTCAATGCTAATTAATCAGAGATGGCTGATGGTCAATGCTAATTGATCAGAGATGGCTGATAGTCAATGCTAATTAATCAGAGATGGCTGATAGTCAATGCTAATTGATCAGAGATAGAGACTGATGAAGAAAGTTAACCACAATTTATGCTGGTGTATACAGGCAAGTGAAGGCATTGTTGATATGAATAATAATATGTATTTTGTTTGAAAGAAAAAAGGGTAAAGAAATGATAATCAATTGGAAAAAAGTTGAAATTGCATTTTGAAAATGGAAACAGCGGCTTACAAAGATTTATTTTTAAAATATGAACAATGCCACACTGAAATGTGCTTCCTGGAAAATAAATGCATGAACACATGTATGTGCAGCCGCAGTAGTAACACTGCATTCACACACTAAACACATGTATGTGCAGCCGCAGTAGTAGCACTGCATTCACACACTAAACACATGTATGTGCAGCCGCAGTAGTAACACTGCATTCACACACTAAACACATGTATGTGCAGCCGCAGTAGTAACACTGCATTCACACACTAAACACATGTATGTGCAGCCGCAGTAGTAACACTGCATTCACACACTAAACACATGTATGTGCAGCCGCAGTAGTAACACTGCAATCACACACTAAACACATGTATGTGCAGCCGCAGTAGTAACACTGCAATCACACACTAAACACATGTATGTGCAGCCGCAGTAGTAACACTGCATTCACACACTAAACACATGTATGTGCAGCCACAGTAGTAACACTGCATTCACACACTAAACACATGTATGTGCAGCCGCAGTAGTAACACTGCAATCACACACTAAACACATGTATGTGCAGCCGCAGTAGTAACACTGCATTCACACACTAAACACATGTATGTGCAGCCGCAGTAGTAACACTGCATTCACACACTAAACACATGTATGTGCAGCCACAGTAGTAACACTGCATTCACACACTAAACACATGTATGTGCAGCCGCAGTAGTAACACTGCATTCACACACTAAACACATGTATCTGCAGCCACAGTAGTAACACTGCATTCACACACTAAACACATGTATGTGCAGCCGCAGTAGTAACACTGCATTCACACACTAAACACATGTATCTGCAGGCCGCAGTAGTAACACTGCAATCACACACTAAACAGTCATCATGTAAACTTTCTATTTCTGACCTTATGTTTGTGTTGTTTTTTCTCTATTTTATATATGTTATCCTATGCACCACTAACAGAATTGTGTGTCCCAGCTTACTAACCAATGTTGCTGTCGCCATCGAATTAGGCCCCACTGATCAGCCTCCCAGTGGAGAAACCATGATGATGATGATGATGCAACCCAACTCTGGCTTTTCCACAATGCCGTCCAACCAAGGATTGCCTGCCCTTGGGGCCTTTGCGGGGATCAGTCCTACCGCAGGAATGATGGGCCCAAACTCAGGAGTGATCGGCCAGAATACTGGAATGTTTACGCCACTGATGAGCCCTACAAACGCCTCTGCAAGCTCCGGCCTCAACATCCCTGCTATAAAGGCATTTCCTGGAAACAGTGGGATGAATAGCGGCTGGGATGCAGCGGGCAGACCTGCCTCCCTGCTTCCTTCCATGAGCCAGCAGCCAAGCTTGGCCCAGAAGAGTGTGGGAATAACCCAAGCCATGGGAACAACTCACAATGCTGGCCTGATGTCACCGACTCAATCTGGGATGAACCAAGCCGTGGGAACAACTCACAATGCTGGCCTGATGTCACTGACTCAATCTGGGATGAACCAAGCCGTGGGAACAACTCACAATGCTGGCCTGATGTCACCGACTCAATCTGGGATGAACCAAGCCATGGGAACAACTCACAATGCTAGCCTGATGTCACCGACTCAATCTGGGATAAACCAAGCCGTGGGAACAACTCACAATGCTGGTCTGATACCGACTCAATCTGGGATGAACCAAGCCGTGGGAACAACTCACAATGCTAGCCTGATGTCACCGACTCAATCTGGGATAAACCAAGCCGTGGGAACAACTCACAATGCTGGCCTGATGTCACCGACTCAATCTGGGATAAACCAAGCCGTGGGAACAACTCACAATGCTGGTCTGATACCGACTCAATCTGGGATGAACCAAGCCGTGGGAACAACTCACAATGCTGGCCTGATGTCACCGACTCAATCTGGGATGAACCAAGCTGTGGGAACAACTCACAATGCTGGTCTCATGTCACCGACTCAATCTGGGATGAACCAAGCCCTGGGAACAACTCACAATGCTGGCCTGATGTCACCGACTCAATCTGGGATGAAACAAGCCCTGGGAACAACTCACAATGCTGGCCTGAAGTCACCAACTCAATCTGGGATGAACCAAGCCCTGGGAACAACTCACAATGCTGGTCTCATGTCACCGACTCAATCTGGGATGAACCAAGCCCTGGGAACAACTCACAATGCTGGTCTCATGTCACCGACTCCTAGACCTTTAGGAACAGGGCAAAATGATGCCATGACGATCACCACAAGAGCTGGAGTTGGTGGCAACACTGCGTCAGTTTCGTCATCGATGTCGGTGGCTAAGCCTCGAGGGTCAGGGGTCGTGGCCAATAGCAACAGCACCAACCACTTCCTGTTCGGAGGCTCGGAGATGTACCAGGCGTACCCCCCGAACATGTATTACTATCCCTCGGCAGGTAAATGTTGATCGGCTGCCACACTTTTCCTCTGCTGTTGTGGGGGATGGCAGGCTTTCCTGTCTTCAGCATGAGGGCTCTTTGGACACCATTTGTTCTGGACACATTCTGGGAGTCTTCGGACAATCTGCATGTTGGGTTGAAGCAAGGAATCTGTTGGTGACTTTGGGGCACATTTCAAATGGTGTCACCTTGCTCTCTTTTCCTTTGTCCTGTTCTGGGTTTCAGTTTCTGTTGCCCCTTGTTTGCTTGCGTCTTATGTTTTCAGTTCATTTTCTTTCTGTTCTTTGTTCTCCTCTTTTTAAATGAGTGTTTTTGGTTTTATTTATGCTGTAAATAGTTGTTAATGCGCGTTGATACTGCTCTGTTAGAACCAGGCAAATAGCACAGACACGCTTTCTGTTTATCACCTTATCTTTCTTTCTCTCCAACTCACTCATTGTATGGAAAATAACAAACAAGTGTAAATACAGAAGTTGTTCACTTGGTGACATCAATAAAGAGAAAGCGTGTCTGTGCTATTTGCTTGGTTTAGTTTTGTTATTTTCATGTTGTGCTTAGGGTGTGATGCAGTGGTTCATGTCCTTTTCCTTTCAGATAGTTCTTTGCTTCAACCTCATTTTGTTATTTTCATGTTGTGCTTAGGGTGTGATGCAGTGGTTCATGTCCTTTTCCTTTCAGATAGTTCTTTGCTTCAACCTCATTTTGTTATTTTCATGTAGTGCTTCAGATAATTCTTTGCTTGAACCTCATTTTGTTATTTTCATGTTGTGCTTAGGGTGTGATGCAGTGGTTCATGTCCTTTTCCTTTCAGATAGTTCTTTGCTTGAACCTCATTTTGTTATTTTCATGTTGTGCTTAGGGTGTGATGCAGTGGTTCATGTCCTTTTCCTTTCAGATAGTTCTTTGCTTGGTTTAGTTTTGTTATTTTCATGTTGTGCTTAGGGTGTGATGCAGTGGTTCATGTCCTTTTCCTTTCAGATAGTTCTTTGCTTGGTTTAGTTTTGTTATTTTCATGTTGTGCTTAGGGTGTGATGCAGTGGTTCATGTCCTTTTCCTTTCAGATAATTCTTTGCTTGAACCTCATTTTGTTATTTTCATGTTGTGCTTAGGGTGTGATGCAATGGTTCATGTCCTTTTCCTTTCAGATAATTCTTTGCTTGAACCTAATTTTGTTTTGTCCGAACTTCTTTTGTATGATTTAGTTTTGCATGTTCATTTTTTGGAGTTGTAAATATAAATCATTTTCATTTAAGATAATTCTTTGCTTGAACCTCATTTTGTTTTGTCCAAACTTCTTTTGTTTGATTTAGTTTTACTTGTTCATTGTTTGAGTAATGAATGTATTCATGGGGCAGCTCTTTGTTTCTATTATTCTTTTGTTTCGTTTTTTGATTCGTTTTAGTGTCCCCTTCCTGTTGGCTTTGTGCAGACTTTTCTTTGAAAGGCAAAGAATTGCGATCGATTCAGGTTGTGCACATTAATAGTTTTGTTAAATAATAATGCACAGTGTATTCCATGCACTTTCCTTTCTCAACCCCACCCCTCTCTCTCTCTTTTTCTCTCGTTTACTTTTTTTCTTTCTTTCTTTTTTCTCTTTGTTGTTTAGGTTGGTATGGAAGTGGGTGTGTAATATTGTGTGTGAATGAGTAATGACAAAACAAACTTCTTTATGCTTGAGTAATGAGAACGGACAAAACAAACTTCTTTATGCTTGTTAGTAATGAGAACAGACAAAACAAACTTCTTTATGCTTGTTAGTAATGAGAACGGACAAAACAAACTTCTTTATGCTTGTTAGTAATGAGAACGGACAAAACAAACTTCTTTATGCTTGTTAGTAATGAGAGACAAAACAAACTTCTTTATGCTTGTTAGTAATGAGAACGGACAAAACAAACTTCTTTATGCTTGTTAGTAATGAGAAGACAAAACAAACTTCTTTATGCTTGTTAGTAATGAGGACAAAACAAACTTCTTTATGCTTGTTAGTAATGAGAAAAAAAAGGCAAGACTGAAACTTTTTTTCCATCTTTATTCACACGTAATCCTTGTTTATATTTGATTGTTGATTAATCATACCTGTATAGGAATATTATTGTAATGTATGAAGAAGGAATAAAAGGTTCAATACCCAAAACAAACAAATCGCTGTTTATCAAAACATGTATATTTAGTTCATCAACTGTTGAACATCATCCTGTTTAAATGTTATTGTTAGAAAATGTGTTTTATAATACAGATAATGTATTTTATAATACAGATAATGTATTTTATGATACAGATAATGTATTTTATAATACATATAATATATTTTATAATACAGACAATAGTTTATAATACAGATATTTGCTATTAATCCAAGACTCTTTCCGACTCTGGAGATGTCACGGTTCTTTGTGTGCTCAGTTATACATTTTTTTTAAAAGAAAAAAGAAAAGAAAATGAAAAATGCCTTGGGAGAACTGTGAGACTGGAGTCCAGTGTCACAGGCAAAACATGTAGAATCAGCAGAAAGACTGCTCCTCCAAGAAAGAATTGGCCAGTGGGAATTAGCGATCACAAAATTGAAAGACAATATTTCAAGTATATTAGGTATTAGGTACTTTACAGTCACAGAGGCGTCTCTGTGAAATTCGGGTTGCTCCCACCTGGAGAGCGCGTCACAGCCAGAGGCGCGCCACCCAATTTAAAAAAAAAAATGTTGCATGCGATTTTTGTCACTGATGAGGGGGGGGGGGGGGGTGGGTAAATTTTGACCAAATGACAACTTTTTCGTTGCCACTGGGGTTAACGTATGCTAAGTGCATGGGCACATGGGACCTCGGTTTATCGTCTCATTCGAAAGACTCCACGTTCAGACCGTTAAGGCCTAGTGCAGAATGAGAGGAAAATATCCCCTGTACCCAGGTTCGAACTCGGGTTTACTTGACACGAAGCGAACGCGATACCACTGTGCCACTCTACACCGTAGACGGTCTGATAAAGATTACCAAATGCAACAGTCAGCCGTATCAACAAAGCCATCCCGATCAAGAACTCCAAAGAATTTGAAAACTGTAAACAACATAATATGCTCTTGTTGTCTTTTTTTTATGTCCATTTCCAAATCCAAATACTTTATTCTTATTACAGGATATTTTTATGCAACGATATAAAACATTAAGATAATAAAAGACGAAGACATTATGCATAACAAAGATAAAATTTACAGCAATAATGATCAACACCACACACACACACACACGCACGCGCGCACGTGTCTTCTATCCCAATGAGTGTTCTATACCTTGGAGACTGTTGTATACCATTTTTTCCCCATTGTGTTGATAAAATCTCTCTCTCTCTCTCCTGTCTGCCTGTGTATGTTTCAGTTTTTGTATGTTAGAACGTGGGGGTTTTTTGTTCTACCTAATCATTCCTTAAAAGTAGCTAACTCCTCACTGAGCTGACTATGTTGTATGCTGTCCATGTTACTGTATGTTGTCCATGTTGCTGTATGTTGTCCATGTTGCTGTATGTTGTCCATGCTGTATGTTGTCCATGTTACTGTATGTTGTCCATGTTGCTGTATGTTGTCCATGCTGTATGTTGTCCATGTTGCTGTATGTTGTCCATGTTGCTGTATGTTGTCCATGTTGCTGTATGTTGTCCATGTTGCTGTATGTTGTCCATGTTGCTGTATGTTGTCCATGTTGCTGTATGTTGTCCATGCTGTATGTTGTCCATGTTGCTGTATGTTGTCCATGTTGCTGTATGTTGTCCATGTTGCTGTATGTTGTCCATGTTGCTGTATGTTGTCCATGTTGCTGTATGTTGTCCATGTTGCTGTATGTTGTCCATGTTGCTGTATGTTGTCCATGTTGCTGTATGTTGTCCATGTTGCTGTATGTTGTCCATGTTGCTGTATGTTGTCCATGTTGCTGTATGTTGTCCATGTTGCTGTATGTTGTCCATGTTGCTGTATGTTGTCCATGCTGTATGTTGTCCATGTTGCTGTATGTTGTCCATGCTGTATGTTGTCCATGTTGCTGTATGTTGTTGCTGTATGTTGTCCATGTTGCTGTATGTTGTCCATGTTGCTGTATGTTGTCCATGTTGCTGTATGTTGCTGTGTATGTTGTCCATGTTGCTGTATGTTGTCCATGTTGCTGTATGTTGTCCATGTTGCTGTATGTTGTCCATGTTGCTGTATGTTGTCCATGTTGCTGTATGTTGTCCATGTTGCTGTATGTTGTCCATGTTGCTGTATGTTGTCCATGTATGTTGTCCATGTTGCTGTATGTTGTCCATGTTGCTGTATGTTGTCCATGCTGTATGTTGTCCATGTTGCTGTATGTTGTCCATGTTGCTGTATGTTGTCCATGTATGTTGTATGTTGTCCATGTTGCTGTATGTTGTCCATGTTGTCCTGTATGTATGTTGCTGTATGTTGTCCATGTTGCTGTATGTTGTCCATGTTGCTGTATGTTGTCCATGCTGTATGTTGTCCATGTTGCTGTATGTTGTCCATGTTGCTGTATGTTGTCCATGTTGTATGTTGTCCATGTTGCTGTATGTTGTCCATGTTGCTGTATGTTGTCCATGTTGCTGTATGTTGTCCATGTTGCTGTATGTTGTCCATGTTGCTGTATGTTGTCCATGTATGTTGTATGTTGTCCATGCTGTATGTTGTCCATGTTGCTGTATGTTGTCCATGCTGTATGTTGTCCATGTTGCTGTATGTTGTCCATGTTGCTGTATTTTGTCCATGCATGTTGTCCATGTTGTCCATGTTGCTGTATGTTGTCCATGTTGCTGTATGTTGTCCATGTTGCTGTATGTTGTCCATGTTGCTGTATGTTGTCCATGTTGCTGTATGTTGTCCATGTTGCTGTATGTTGTCCATGTTGCTGTATGTTGTCCATGCTGTATGTTGTCCATGTTGCTGTATGTTGTCCATGTTGCTGTATGTTGTCCATGTTGCTGTATGTTGTCCATGTTGCTGTATGTTGTCCATGTTGCTGTATGTTGTCCATGTTGCTGTATGTTGTCCATGTTGCTGTATGTTGTCCATGTTGCTGTATGTTGTCCATGTTGCTGTATGTTGTCCATGCTGTATGTTGTCCATGTTGCTGTATGTTGTCCATGTTGCTGTATGTTGTCCATGTTGCTGTATGTTGTCCATGTTGCTGTATGTTGTCCATGCTGTATGTTGTCCATGTTGCTGTATGTTGTCCATGTTGCTGTATGTTGTCCATGTTGCTGTATGTTGTCCATGTTACTGTATGTTGTCCATGTATGTTGTCCATGTTGCTGTATGTTGTCCATGTTGCTGTATGTTGTCCATGTTGCTGTATGTTGTCCATGTTGCTGTATGTTGTCCATGTTGCTGTATGTCCATGTCCTGTATGTTGTCCATGTTGCTGTATGTTGTCCATGTTGCTGTATGTTGTCCATGTTGCTGTATGTTGTCCATGTTGCTGTATGTTGTCCATGTTGCTGTATGTTGTCCATGTTGCTGTATGTTGTCCATGTTGCTGTATGTTGTCCATGTTACTGTATGTTGTCCATGTTGCTGTATGTTGTCCATGTTGCTGTATGTTGTCCATGTTGCTGTATGTTGTCCATGTTGCTGTATGTTGTCCATGTTGCTGTATGTTGTCCATGTTGCTGTATGTTGTCCATGTTACTGTATGTTGTCCATGTTGCTGTATGTTGTCCATGTTGCTGTATGTTGTCCATGTTGCTGTATGTTGTCCATGTTGCTGTATGTTGTCCATGTTGCTGTATGTTGTCCATGTTGCTGTATGTTGTCCATGTTGCTGTATGTTGTCCATGTTGCTGTATGTTGTCCATGTTGCTGTATGTTGTCCATGTTGCTGTATGTTGTCCATGTTGCTGTATGTTGTCCATGTTGCTGTATGTTGTCCATGTTGCTGTATGTTGTCCATGTTGCTGTATGTTGTCCATGTTGCTGTATGTTGTCCATGTTGCTGTATGTTGTCCATGTTGCTGTATGTTGTCCATGTTGCTGTATGTTGTCCATGTTGCTGTATGTTGTCCATGTTGCTGTATGTTGTCCATGTTGCTGTATGTTGTCCATGCTGTATGTTGTCCATGTTGCTGTATGTTGTCCATGTTGCTGTATGTTGTCCATGTTGCTGTATGTTGTCCATGTTGCTGTATGTTGTCCATGCTGTATGTTGTCCATGCTGTATGTTGTCCATGTTGCTGTATGTTGTCCATGTTGCTGTATGTTGTCCATGTTGCTGTATGTTGTCCATGTATGTTGTCCATGTTACTGTATGTTGTCCATGATGTTGTATGTTGTCCATGTTGTCCATGTTGTATGTTGTCCATGTTGTCCATGTTGTCCATGTTGTCCATGTTGCTGTATGTTGTCCATGTTGCTGTATGTTGTCCATGTTGTATGTTGTCCATGTATGTTGTCCATGCTGTATGTTGTCCATGTTGTTCATGTTGCTGTATTTTGTCCATGTTGCTGTATGTTGTCCATGTTGTGTATGTTGTCCATGTTGTATGTTGTCCATGTATGTTGTATGTTGTCCATGTTGTCCTGTATGTTGTCCATGTTGTTCATGTTGCTGTATGTTGTCCATGTATGTTGTATGTTGTATGTTGTCCATGTATGTCCATGTGTATGTTGTCCATGTTGTCCATGTTGCTGTATGTTGTCCATGTTGCTGTATGTTGTCCATGTATGTTGTCCATGTTGTCCTGTATGTTGTCCATGTATGTTGTATGTTGTCCATGTCCATGTATGTTGTCCATGTATGTTGTCCATGTGTTGTATGTTGTATGTTGTCCATGTTGTCCATGTATGTTGTATGTTGTATGTTGTATGTTGTCCATGTATGTTGTATGTTGTCCATGTATGTTGTCCATGTTGCTGTATGTTGTCCATGTATGTTGTATGTTGTATGTTGTCCATGTATGTTGTATGTATGTTGTCCATGTATGTTGTATGTTGTATGTTGTCCATGTATGTTGTATGTTGTCCATGTTGTCCATGTATGTTGTATGTTGTCCATGTATGTTGTCCATGTTGTATGTTGTCCATGTATGTTGTCCATGCTGTATGTTGTCCATGTATGTTGTCCATGTATGTTGTATGTTGTCCATGTTGCTGTATGTTGTCCATGCTGTATGTTGTCCATGTATGTGTCATGTTGCTGTATGTTGTCCATGTTGCTGTATGTTGTCCATGCTGTATGTTGTCCATGTATGTTGTCCATGTTGCTGTATGTTGTCCATGTTGCTGTATGTTGTCCATGTTGTATGTTGTCCATGTATGTATGTTGTCCATGCTGTATGTTGTCCATGTATGTTGTCCATGCTGTATGTTGTCCATGTATGTTCATGTTGCTGTATGTTGTCCATGTATGTTGTATGTTGTCCATGCTGTATGTTGTCCATGTATGTTCATGTTGCTGTATGTTGTCCATGTATGTTGTCCATGTTGTATGTTGTCCATGTATGTTGTATGTTGTCCATGTATGTTGTCCATGTATGTTGTATGTTGTCCATGTTGTATGTTGTCCATGCTGTATGTTGTCCATGTATGTTCATGTTGCTGTATGTTGTCCATGTATGTTGTCCATGCTGTATGTTGTCCATGTATGTTCATGTTGCTGTATGTTGTCCATGTTGTGTTGCCAGGCGGAATGTACATGCCCCAGCAGCAGATGTATGGGACAGGCGGGGCAGGCATGGGACAACCCATGGGGCAACCCCAGGGCATGATGGGCATGCAGCAAGGCATGATGGGACAGCAGGGCATGCTGGGAATGCAGCAGGTAACTTGGAGTCTCTTGTAGAGCCATCTCAGTTTATGTTCAGTTTGCTTGACGTCCTGTCTTTCATGGGGAAAACTAGACAATAGAGACATCTCAGTTTATGTTCAGTTTGCTTGACGTCCTGTCTTTCATGGGGAAAACTAGACAATAGAGCCATCTCAGTTTATGTTCAGTTTGCTTGACGTCCTGTCTTTCATGGGGAAAACTAGACAATAGAGCCATCTCAGTTTATGTTCAGTTTGCTGACGTCCTGTCTTTGATGGGAGAAAACTAGACAATAGAGCCATCTCAGTTTATGTTCAGTTTGCTGACGTCCTGTCTTTGATGGGAGAAAACTAGACAATAGAGCCATCTCAGTTTATGTTCAGTTTGCTTGACGTCCTGTCTTTGATGGGGAAAGCTAGACAATAGAGCCATCTCAGTTTATGTTCAGTTTGCTTGACGTCCTGTCTTTGATGGGGAAAACTAGACAATAGAGCCATCTCAGTTTATGTTCAGTTTGCTGACGTCCTGTCTTTCATGGGGAAAACTAGACAATAGAGCCATCTCAGTTTATGTTCAGTTTGCTGACGTCCTGTCTTTGATGGGGAAAACTAGACAATAGAGCCATCTCAGTTTATGTTCAGTTTGCTTGACGTCCTGTCTTTCATGGGGAAAACTAGACAATAGAGACATCTCAGTTTATGTTCAGTTTGCTGACGTCCTGTCTTTCATGGGGAAAACTAGACAATAGAGCCATCTCAGTTTATGTTCAGTTTGCTGACGTCCTGTCTTTGATGGGGAAAACTAGACAATAGAGACATCTCAGTTTATGTTCAGTTTGCTTGACGTCCTGTCTTTGATGGGGAAAACTAGACAATAGAGCCATCTCAGTTTATGTTCAGTTTGCTTGACGTCCTGTCTTTGATGGGGAAAACTAGACAATAGAGACATCTCAGTTTATGTTCAGTTTGCTTGACGTCCTGTCTTTGATGGGGAAAGCTAGACAATAGAGACATCTCAGTTTATGTTCAGTTTGCTGACGTCCTGTCTTTGATGGGGAAAGCTAGACAATAGAGACATCTCAGTTTATGTTCAGTTTGCTGACGTCCTGTCTTTCATGGGGAAAACTAGACAATAGAGCCATCTCAGTTTATGTTCAGTTTGCTTGACGTCCTGTCTTTGATGGGGAAAACTAGACAATAGAGCCATCTCAGTTTATGTTCAGTTTGCTGACGTCCTGTCTTTCATGGGGAAAACTAGACAATAGAGACATCTCAGTTTATGTTCAGTTTGCTTGACGTCCTGTCTTTGATGGGGAAAGCTAGACAATAGAGCCATCTCAGTTTATGTTCAGTTTGCTTGACGTCCTGTCTTTGATGGGGAAAGCTAGACAATAGAGACATCTCAGTTTATGTTCAGTTTGCTGACGTCCTGTCTTTGATGGGGAAAACTAGACAATAGAGACATCTCAGTTTATGTTCAGTTTGCTTGACGTCCTGTCTTTGATGGGGAAAACTAGACAATAGAGCCATCTCAGTTTATGTTCAGTTTGCTTGACGTCCTGTCTTTGATGGGGAAAACTAGACAATAGAGACATCTCAGTTTATGTTCAGTTTGCTTGACGTCCTGTCTTTGATGGGGAAAACTAGACAATAGAGCCATCTCAGTTTATGTTCAGTTTGCTTGACGTCCTGTCTTTGATGGGGAAAGCTAGACAATAGAGACATCTCAGTTTATGTTCAGTTTGCTTGACGTCCTGTCTTTGATGGGGAAAGCTAGACAATAGAGCCATCTCAGTTTATGTTCAGTTTGCTTGACGTCCTGTCTTTGATGGGGAAAACTAGACAATAGAGACATCTCAGTTTATGTTCAGTTTGCTTGACGTCCTGTCTTTGATGGGGAAAACTAGACAATAGAGACATCTCAGTTTATGTTCAGTTTGCTTGACGTCCTGTCTTTCATGGGGAAAGCTAGACAATAGAGCCATCTCAGTTTATGTTCAGTTTGCTGACGTCCTGTCTTTGATGGGGAAAGCTAGACAATAGAGCCATCTCAGTTTATGTTCAGTTTGCTTGACGTCCTGTCTTTGATGGGGAAAACTAGACAATAGAGCCATCTCAGTTTATGTTCAGTTTGCTTGACGTCCTGTCTTTCATGGGGAAAACTAGACAATAGAGCCTCCCCCCTCCTCACCAAACCACTGCTCTCTTACTGTCTAGCTGTTGGATATTTTGGGTAGTTTGTGGCAGATTGAGGACAATTATTTGTTTCAACATCTTATGCTATCATCTCCTCCCTATCATTGGCCCGAGTTTTATCAGTTAAATTTTAAAAAATATTCTATGTTTGCCCTCTTACCTTTGAAGAAGACCAGCTTTGCAGATTCTCTTCTTCAGTCTGTTCTGCTGGAACTTTGTGAAGGTCCTCACCCCCACTTTCCAATGGGTAGAAGTAGCATTGCTCAGTGGTGTGTTTGAGGCAGATATGACCTATAGCTGTGGGCCATGCTGACCCACTCCTTAGCAAAGCTATGATCGTTATGTGCCTACACTAGTTTGTGCTGTTCACCTTTACTGAAGAAAGGTGCTGGGTTTTTTTTTAATCCTGTTTTTCCAGCAGCAGCCGGGCATGATGTACGGCGGCCAGATGGGTCAAAACGCTCTGGGGGGTCAGAACCTGATGGGGGGTGGCATGATGGGGGCAGCACCGGGTGCGGGTGCAGTGAGGCCGGGGGGCCAGATGTTCATGCAGCAGCAGCAGTCCCCCCAGCAGATGAACCCCATGCAGCAGCAGCAGCCCCCCCAGCAGATGAACCCCATGCAGCAGCAGCAGCCCCCCCAGCAGATGAACCCCATGCAGCAGCAGATGCAGTTCCAACAGGTGGGAGGGGAAATAGGTCCCCCACCTTCTGTGCTTGCAACTTCCTCTTATTTATCACTCATTGACTCTGCCTTTTCCCTTTGCTTGCTATCTACTATCTTTCTGACTTGCTGATCCATTCTTCTGCCTTTGTTCTAGAAACTCTTTCAAGATTTTTCTCCAGTCGAAGACGGACATGCTGGGCCTAACTATTTCTTAGTTAGGCGCAAAACGGCAGCATGACGCATGTGCGCTCATATGACAGGAGAAAGACAGACAATAGATGCCAGGAGAAAGACAGACAATAGATGACAGGAGAAAGACAGACAATAGATGACAGGAGAAAGACAGACAATAGATGACAGGAGAAAGACAGACAATAGATGCCAGGAGAAAGACAGACAATAGATGACAGGAGAAAGACAGACAATAGATGCCAGGAGAAAGACAGACAATAGATGACAGGAGAAAGACAGACAATAGATGACAGGAGAAAGACAGACAATAGATGACAGGAGAAAGACAGACAATAGATGACAGGAGAAAGACAGACAATAGATGCCAGGAGAAAGAGTGATGGAGACAGACAGACAGACAGACAGACAATATTGGCCCTGTGTTGTACCCTAGTTCCCCTCACTGTGTTTCAGATGACAGGAGATAGAGTGATGGAGACAGACAGACAGACAGACAGACAATATTGGCCCTGTGTTGTACCCTAGTTCCCCTCACTGTTTCAGATGCAGCAGCAGATGGCCAACATGTCCATGGGGGGCAGCGGAGGGCAGATGGCTGGCAGCGGAGGGCAGATGGCTGGCAGCGGAGGGCAGATGGGGGGCATGGGGGGGCAGATGGGGGCCATGGGGGGGCAGCAGGCAGGGTGGGGAGGGGCGGGGGCCCCTGGTCAGACTCTGTCCACCAACCTGTGGCAATGATGATGTGGGGGCTAGTCTGTGGGTTGATTAGACACCGCTAGCTGGTTACACACCGCTGCACCTGCATTCCGCTCAACTCTCATCGGGGATGGACAGACATTGGCTGTTCAAGTTCCCAAATCGTATAACTCAAAAAATGTAATTTGCACACACACACCCTTTTTTTTTTTTAAAGAAGAAAATTTAGGACTGATAGTCTATGGGAATTTTTCCATTTTCTTGAAAATAGGTAAAACTAAAGATAGCTTGTAAAAAACCCTTTGCAACAATAATATAAATAATAATTCTTTTCTAGCGCTATTCTCGACATAGGACTCACCGCGCTTTACATGAAAATAAAAAGTAAGTTTACCTCACGCACACAAAAGATATTCCAAATACATGTACTTAAAATTATTTAGAATGCTTGAATGTTGTAAGCTGACAGTTGACTAGTTTAGACCATATCTCAACCTACGCACTGATTGTGTGTAAATTCTGTGTTGTTGGTACACCCACGTTTGAGGTAGATCAGGGGGAGGTAGATAAGGGGGAGGTAGATCAGGGGGAGGGTAGATCAGGGGGAGGTAGATCAGGGGGAGGTAGATAAGGAGCTGGAGCCCTCCTTATTGTGTGAAGGGGTGGTAGAGGGAATGAGGGAACAGAGGCTAACTCAGAGCTAATAGAGTTAGTGTAGTTTGGGAACATGAACAGCGCATTGTGTGAAGGGGTGGTAGAGGGAATGAGGGAACAGAGGCTAACTCAGAGCTAATGGAGTTAGTGTAGTTTGGGAACATGAACAGCGCATTGTGTGAAGGGGTGGTAGAGGGAATGAGGGAACAGAGGCTAACTCAGAGCTAATGGAGTTAGTGTAGTTTGGGAACATGAACAGCGCATTGTGTGAAGGGGTGGTAGAGGGAATGAGGGGACAGAGGCTAACTCAGAGCTAATGGAGTTAGTGTAGTTTGGGAACATGAACAGCGCATTGTGTGAAGGGGTGGTAGAGGGAATGAGGGGACAGAGGCTAACTCAGAGCTAATAGAGTTAGTGTAGTTTGGGAACATGAACAGCGCATTGTGTGAAGGGAGGGGTGGTAGAGGGAATGAGGGAGAGAGGCTAACTCAGAGCTAATGGAGTTAGTGTAGTTTGGGAACATGAACAGCGCATTGTGTGAAGGGGTGGTAGAGGGAATGAGGGAACAGAGGCTAACTCAGAGCTAATGGAGTTAGTGATGTAGTTTGGGAACATGAACAGCGCATTGTGTGAAGGGGTGGTAGAGGGAATGAGGGGACAGAGGCTAACTCAGAGCTAATGGAGTTAGTGTAGTTTGGGAACATGAACAGCGCATTGTGTGAAGGGGTGGTAGAGGGAACAGAGGCTAACTCAGAGCTAATGGAGTTAGTGTAGTTTGGGAACATGAACAGCGCACTGTGTGAAGGGAGTGGTGGTAGAGGGAATGAGGGAACAGAGGCTAACTCAGAGCTAATGGAGTTAGTGTAGTTTGGGAACATGAACAGCGCACTGTGTGAAGGGAGGGGTGGTAGAGGGAATGAGGGAACAGAGGCTAACTCAGAGCTAATGGAGTTAGTGTAGTTTGGGAACATGAACAGCGCATTGTGTGAAGGGGTGGTAGAGGGAATGAGGGGACAGAGGCTAACTCAGAGCTAATGGAGTTAGTGATGTAGTTTGGGAACATGAACAGCGCATTGTGTGAAGGGAGAGGTGGTAGAGGGAATGAGGGAACAGAGGCTAACTCAGAGCTAATGGAGTTAGTGATGTAGTTTGGGAACATGAACAGCGCATTGTGTGAAGGGAGAGGTGGTAGAGGGAATGAGGGAACAGAGGCTAACTCAGAGCTAATGGAGTTAGTGATGTAGTTTGGGAACATGAACAGCGCATTGTGTGAAGGGGTGGTAGAGGGAATGAGGGAGAGAGGCTAACTCAGAGCTAATGGAGTTAGTGTAGTTTGGGAACATGAACAGCGCATTGTGTGAAGGGAGGGGTGGTAGAGGGAATGAGGGAACAGAGGCTAACTCAGAGCTAATGGAGTTAGTGTAGTTTGGGAACATGAACAGCGCATTGTGTGAAGGGAGGGGTGGTAGAGGGAATGAGGGAACAGAGGCTAACTCAGAGCTAATGGAGTTAGTGTAGTTTGGGAACATGAACAGCGCATTGTGTGAAGGGAGGGGTGGTAGAGGGAATGAGGGAACAGAGGCTAACTCAGAGCTAATGGAGTTAGTGTAGTTTGGGAACATGAACAGCGCATTGTGTGAAGGGAGGGGTGGTAGAGGGAATGAGGGAACAGAGGCTAACTCAGAGCTAATGGAGTTAGTGTAGTTTGGGAACATGAACAGCGCATTGTGTGAAGGGGTGGTAGAGGGAATGAGGGAACAGAGCCTAACTCAGAGCTAATGGAGTTAGTGTAGTTTGGGAACATGAACAGCGCATTGTGTGAAGGGGTGGTAGAGGGAATGAGGGAACAGAGGCTAACTCAGAGCTAATGGAGTTAGTGTAGTTTGGGAACATGAACAGCGCATTGTGTGAAGGGAGTGGTGGTAGAGGGAATGAGGGAACAGAGGCTAACTCAGAGCTAATGGAGTTAGTGATGTAGTTTGGGAACATGAACAGCGCATTGTGTGAAGGGAGTGGTGGTAGAGGGAATGAGGGAACAGAGGCTAACTCAGAGCTAATGGAGTTAGTGATGTAGTTTGGGAACATGAACAGCGCATTGTGTGAAGGGAGAGATGGTAGAGGGAATGAGGGAACAGAGGCTAACTCAGAGCTAATGGAGTTAGTGATGTAGTTTGGGAACATGAACAGCGCATTGTGTGAAGGGAGGGGTGGTAGAGGGAATGAGGGAACAGAGGCTAACTCAGAGCTAATGGAGTTAGTGATGTAGTTTGGGAACATGAACAGCGCATTGTGTGAAGGGAGGGGTGGTAGAGGGAATGAGGGAACAGAGGCTAACTCAGAGCTAATGGAGTTAGTGTAGTTTGGGAACATGAACAGCGCATTGTGTGAAGGGGTGGTAGAGGGAACAGAGGCTAACTCAGAGCTAATGGAGTTAGTGTAGTTTGGGAACATGAACAGCGCATTGTGTGAAGGGAGGGGTGGTAGAGGGAATGAGGGAACAGAGGCTAACTCAGAGCTAATGGAGTTAGTGATGTAGTTTGGGAACATGAACAGCGCATTGTGTGAAGGGAGGGGTGGTAGAGGGAATGAGGGAACAGAGGCTAACTCAGAGCTAATGGAGTTAGTGTAGTTTGGGAACATGAACAGCGCACTGTGTGAAGGGAGGGGTGGTAGAGGGAATGAGGGGACAGAGGCTAACTCAGAGCTAATGGAGTTAGTGTAGTTTGGGAACATGAACAGCGCATTGTGTGAAGGGGTGGTAGAGGGAATGAGGGAGAGAGGCTAACTCAGAGCTAATGGAGTTAGTGTAGTTTGGGAACATGAACAGCGCATTGTGTGAAGGGAGGGGTGGTAGAGGGAATGAGGGAACAGAGGCTAACTCAGAGCTAATGGAGTTAGTGATGTAGTTTGGGAACATGAACAGCGCATTGTGTGAAGGGAGGGGTGGTAGAGGGAATGAGGGGACAGAGGCTAACTCAGAGCTAATGGAGTTAGTGATGTAGTTTGGGAACATGAACAGCGCATTGTGTGAAGGGGTGGTAGAGGGAATGAGGGAACAGAGGCTAACTCAGAGCTAATGGAGTTAGTGATGTAGTTTGGGAACATGAACAGCGCATTGTGTGAAGGGGTGGTAGAGGGAATGAGGGAACAGAGGCTAACTCAGAGCTAATGGAGTTAGTGTAGTTTGGGAACATGAACAGCGCATTGTGTGAAGGGAGGGGTGGTAGAGGGAATGAGGGAACAGAGGCTAACTCAGAGCTAATGGAGTTAGTGTAGTTTGGGAACATGAACAGCGCATTGTGTGAAGGGAGAGGTGGTAGAGGGAATGAGGGAACAGAGGCTAACTCAGAGCTAATGGAGTTAGTGTAGTTTGGGAACATGAACAGCGCATTGTGTGAAGGGAGAGGTGGTAGAGGGAATGAGGGAACAGAGGCTAACTCAGAGCTAATGGAGTTAGTGTAGTTTGGGAACATGAACAGCGCATTGTGTGAAGGGGTGGTAGAGGGAATGAGGGAACAGAGGCTAACTCAGAGCTAATGGAGTTAGTGTAGTTTGGGAACATGAACAGCGCATTGTGTGAAGGGAGAGATGGTAGAGGGAATGAGGGAACAGAGGCTAACTCAGAGCTTGCCGAGTGCAATGACAAAAGCATGTTCATAGAAATGTGTATCTTTGAATGTAATGAAGACAAGGAAGGAGAAATGTGTGTAGAATGTTATAGCTTGAACAAAATGTTAGCTGGTGAAATGTTAGCTTATATGAAATCATTAAGCTTTGACTTATCAGACATTGTTTTAAAATCAGACTGAATTTCTCGTTTTTATTATGAAGACTAAATAGTTGACTGTGAGTTTTTTTCCATGGATTCTCATTTAATTTTGCATGTGTACTTTTTTAAGCACATTTGGTGGCGTGCATCATTCAATGTGTCGACATTCTTTTTGTCTTCTTTTCACTGATTTTTATGAGGGTGCAGATTTAATTTTTTTGTATTATCTTAAATTATCATAAGCCGTATACAACTTAGGGGGGAAAAAAGTGTGTAAAAAATATCATATAATATTTTTCTCTTTAAATCTTGTATTTGTATAGTTTTGACAAATGTTTAGCGGAATAGGTTTTGATAATAACTTGGAATAGGATACGGTAATATAAGCTAGATTTTAGAGTTGACCAAGTGCTTGGTGTGTGATAGTCCATAAAAAAGGAATGTGAAGATTACATCAAGAAAAGATTTCATTAATTAAGCAAGTGGAAAATGTTTTAACAGTTTTGAAATGATTGCAATTTTTACAAAAAAAGATTGCATAATGTATTGTAAAGCTCAACCATCCTGTATTTATACAATACAAATAAGTGTGTAATATATCAAATTGTACGGGTCAACTGTGGTTACCAGGAAGTGTTCACATTGGTGAGGTTTGAGTACTTTTTTTGCAAGTTAACTTAACTGTGCGTTTGATTTGATTTAGCTTTTAACTGGAAAGGGAAACACTTTACAGGCTGGTGGTGGTATCACATTCAAAGAATCCAAGGAAAAATTCAGTTCACTTCTGAGTGACCATACATGTTCATGGTTCACTGTAGAGTGGCCACACATGTTCACTGTAGAGTGGCCACACATGTTCATGGTTCACTGTAGTGGCCACACATGTTCATGGCTCACTGTAGTGGCCACACATGTTCACTGTAGAGTGGCCACACATGTTCACTGTAGAGTGGCCACACGTGTTCATGGTTCACTGTAGTGGCCACACATGTTCACTGGCCACACATGTTCATGGTTCACTGTAGTGGCCACACATGTTCATGGCTCACTGTAGTGGCCACACATGTTCACTGTAGAGTGGCCACACGTGTTCATGGTTCACTGTTGAGTGGCCACACATGTTCATGGTTCACTGTAGTGGCCACACATGTTCACTGGCCACACATGTTCATGGTTCACTGTAGTGGCCACACATGTTCATGGTTCACTGTAGTGGCCACACATGTTCACTGGCCACACATGTTCATGGCTCACTGTAGTGGCCACACATGTTCACTGGCCACACATGTTCATGGCTCACTGTAGTGGCCACACATGTTCATGGTTCACTGTAGTGGCCACACATGTTCACTGGCCACACATGTTCATGGTTCACTGTAGTGGCCACACATGTTCATGGTTCACTGTAGTGGCCACACATGTTCACTGGCCACACATGTTCATGGCTCACTGTAGTGGCCACACATGTTCACTGGCCACACATGTTCATGGTTCACTGTAGTGGCCACACATGTTCATGGTTCACTGTAGTGGCCACACATGTTCACTGTAGAGTGGCCACACATGTTCATGGCTCACTGTAGTGGCCACACATGTTCATGGTTCACTGTAGTGGCCACACATGTTCATGGTTCACTGTAGTGGCCACACATGTTCATGGTTCACTGTAGTGGCCACACATGTTCACTGGCCACACATGTTCATGGTTCACTGTAGTGGCCACACATGTTCATGGTTCACTGTAGTGGCCACACATGTTCATGGTTCACTGTAGTGGCCACACATGTTCATGGCTCACTGTAGTGGCCACACATGTTCACTGTAGAGTGGCCACACATGTTCACTGTAGAGTGGCCACACATGTTCACTGTAGAGTGGCCACACGTGTTCATGGTTCACTGTTGAGTGGCCACACATGTTCATGGCTCACTGTAGTGGCCACACATGTTCACTGGCCACACATGTTCATGGTTCACTGTAGTGGCCACACATGTTCATGGTTCACTGTAGTGGCCACACATGTTCACTGTTGAGTGGCCACACATGTTCATGGCTCACTGTAGTGGCCACACATATTCATGGTTCACTGTTGAGTGGCCACACATGTTCACTGGCCACACATGTTCATGGTTCACTGTAGTGGCCACACATGTTCATGGCTCACTGGCCACATGTTCATGGTTCACTGGCCACACATGTTCATGGCTCACTGGCCACACATGTTCATGGTTCACTGGCCACACATGTTCATGGTTCACTGTTCAGTCTAGCATCCAACATGATAAGCATTGACCAGAACTTCAATTTTCTTCATATTCATTTTTGTGATTTGAGATATTTCTAAATCATGAAGAGCAGAACTGGGCATATTGTCTTGACACTTGTTTTTAACCCATTTTATTTATGTATATTTTCAAGGTATCCAGATACTTGTGTTATTTTTCAGACGTTTTTTACCATCTTCCTCAGATCATTATAAGAAACCCATCTTGAAGGGGATTCAGTTGTTAGCTGTGTTTGTCTCAACATCAGGAGTTGGATTACTATGTATTAAAATGGTCATGTGTTATGATAGTCACATGTAAGGTATGTGAGAATGTTAACACTGGATATAATTATAACCCTTGTTTGGCAGTGCATTCAATTGTATGTAATTATGTGATTTATGCAGTGACTGTGATTATTGTGCTTTTGTTTGGAAACGGGCTGTGTTTATCAATTTAAAGAAAAAGAACGTTTTTGGTAGACCCCAAAGTAGGGAGTGTAAAGAAAATAGTAGTTTCATGGTGAAACTTGTAAAGTGTGCACAGACTTTTAGTGCCGATTGTGGCTTTGTTTGGTGGTCGTCCTTTTATTGTTTGTGTGAGCAGTCGACTTGTGAAAAAAACATTCCCCTTTGACCTTTGCACAGAAATTCCTTTGGTGATCTTCCTTTCTACTTTCCCAGCGTTACGTTTGACCTGAAAACAAGGATACAGCAACCTTTACAGGAAGTAGATTTATCTTGTAAAGTTTTCATTTTCCATTTTTATTATTTTTTTCCTTGTACCTAGTTTTGAATTGTAAACAGCACTGGGCCTTTGAAGGTTGCATCAGATGTTTGGCAACTGATGTTTTGTCCAGTTTTGTATATATATCTTTTCAGTAAGTTTCATAAAACTCAACTATATCTTTTCACTATGTATAATCAACTCACTTGATTGATGATTGATGCTACGTCATTCACATTATTATGACTTATTTATATGTATTGGATCAGCAATGATGATTGTGTAAGAATGTTTATGTTTGGATGTTTCATTATGTGTACAAGAATGTTGTGTTCGTTTGTTGCAGTAAAGTGTTACGGTAGATTTGTGCTAGTAGGTATTTAGGTATTAGGTACTTCATAGTCACAGAGGCGTCTGTGAAATTCAGGTTGCTCCCACCTGGAGGAAGGAAAAGGTGTGGGTCGGGGAGGGGGTATTTTTTGACCAACTGACAATATATATTTTTTCGTTGCCAGTGGGTTTAACGTGTGCTAAGTGCATGGGCACACGGGACCTCGGTTTATCGTCTCATCCGAAAGACTCCACGTTCAGACCGTAGTCTTTGTCAAAGAAAACAGAATTAGTATAAAGGAAAAGCAGGTTAAATGTAATCCACATGCCATTTTGTTTTAGATTAAGGACACTTTACAATAAAACATTTCTTTGAAGTGCATTAGATTAGTTGTAAATTGGATAGGTTCAGGATAGTTGAACTAAGACTTGCAAAGATCATTTGTTATATTGTTAAACCTATAAGAATTGTTTTGTGAATATCCAATTTAGATAACAGTTTGAGTACAAAACTAGAAAATGTTGTCAGGTCCTTAGGACTTGTCTTGGATGTTGAACTGCAGCAGGACTTGTCTTGGATGTTGAACTGCAGGGCTTGTCTTGGATGTTGAACTGCAGCAGGACTTGTCTTGGATGTTGAACTGCAGCAGGACTTGTCTTGGATGTTGAACTGCAGCAGGACTTGTCTTGGATGCTGAACTGCAGCAGGACTTGTCTTGGATGTTGAACTGCAGCAGGACTTGTCTTGGATGTTGAACTGCAGCAGGACTTGTCTTGGATGTTGAACTGCAGGGCTTGTCTTGGATGTTGAACTGCAGCAGGACTTGTCTTGGATGTTGAACTGCAGCAGGACTTGTCTTGGATGTTGAACTGCAGGGCTTGTCTTGGATGTTGAACTGCAGCAGGACTTGTCTTGGATGTTGAACTGCAGCAGGGCTTGTCTTGGATGTTGAACTGCAGCAGGGCTTGTCTTGGATGTTGAACTGCAGCAGGACTTGTCTTGGATGTTGAACTGCAGGGCTTGTCTTGGATGTTGAACTGCAGCAGGACTTGTCTTGGATGTTGAACTGCAGGGCTTGTCTTGGATGTTGAACTGCAGGGCTTGTCTTGGATGTTGAACTGCAGCAGGACTTGTCTTGGATGTTGAACTGCAGCAGGACTTGTCTTGGATGTTGAACTGCAGCAGGACTTGTCTTGGATGTTGAACTGCAGCTTGTTGTAATATTGCTTTCAATTTATTAGTGTTGTTTATCTTTTTCATCTTAGCCCCCAATTGTTATCAAGCGATTCATATGAAGTCTAGTTGCTTTGATTCAACTTGTATAAAAGTGTATAAAACTGAATTATCCATCACATTGTTTTAAAATTGTGTGAACAGAAACTTGAGAACCTGTTTCTAAAGATTTTAGTTTTTCACTTCAACTTTTTTCTTACAATATCTCCATTGTGTCAACATTTCTGAAAACCCACCTACCCATGTGAAGTATTGTTCAGAAAGTGTGTGTGTGCCCTATGATTGTCCTTATTGAAGCATATCGCTGGTTTTGGGTGTAATTAGATCAGACCAAATGAACTTAAATGTGAATTTAAAAGATTTTTTAAAGCAGAGCTGACTTTGTACTGGGGTAAATGTCCTAGTTACTGTATGTCCTACATCTGTGTCCTAGTTACTGTATGTCCTACATCTGTGTAAGCGTGTTCAGTACTTGAATTGTACATGTGCCCATACCATACCATGATGTTCTAACATGCTGTACAGAATGGATTCACTGCATCGTACTGTTCTGTAGTCGTAGTAAAATTGGTGACATGCAGTTTGTGTCCAGCGTTTTGCTTTGGTCTGAATGAGGTCAACTTTGGCGTGAATCTTTCTCTTCAAGTGGGGACAATTCTATTCCTTAGTCTTCCTCAAAGACAGTTTTTAAAGAGTAATCTCCCTTGTTATCTGCGATTTATTTTGTTTGCATCGAGAGCTCGCCTAGTGCTGTACTTCAGAGTTGTGTGCCCTTTGGTGTTTAATTATGCCCCTTTACATAAGTCGGTTACGTCCCTTGGCCTTGGGTCTGTGAAATCACTGAAAATCGTGAAATGGTTTGTAAAAAAGTCACCGATGCCTTAAAAAGTAATTGATGCCATAACATTTTTTGGTGGGTTTTCTTCCAGAATTTATTGATAAAGCAGCAATTATTTCACTAATTTTCAATATAGCAGACGTCCTCGATTTGTTGAGTTACTTCCATTCACTATCCTCCAGGTGTTTTGGCTACACCGGTGCAACTTGAATTATCAGGATCGAAGCAATCGGCATCATTGCATAACGTGAGAGGTCTTTGAAAATAGGATAAAGGGTTTTTGAGAAGTTCTTTGAAAGTTTGTGAATTTTGATATGAAAAATCTATGAACCCTGCCCGAGGTGCCCTCCTCCCACCTAAAAATGAAAATCGATAGATTTGTCTGTCGATGTTTTGTACCACCCAGTCATTCCATACACAAACCAACACACACCTTAAGTTCACATCATCTGTATTCAACTGAACACGGAACATTCGTCATTGTAGACCAACAAAAGTAGTTGAAAATGGTAACTGAAAGGTCAGTTATCATGATGATGATCAAGACAATGAAAGGTCAGTTATTATGATCAAGACAATGAAAGGTCAGTTATGATGATGATCAAGACAATGAAAGGTCAGTTATCATGATGATGATCAAGACAATGAAAGGTCAGTTATTATGATCAAGACAATGAAAGGTCAGTTATGATGATGATGATCAAGACAATGAAAGGGTGAGAAAAGCGGTGCATCTCAATGGCCCTATACTCAATTGCCCGTTGAAATGGTTCACATGAAAACAAATATAAGGGAAACTCTGCATTCCAGGTAGACTGACATGGTGTCAGAAGATGGAGCTAGCATTCCTTATAAAGATACAGAAAACGGAATTTAGAGAGCTTTTTAGCTTTGATTTCAGAGTCCCCCGAAGTTTAACTTTTTAGATACATCAATTATGCTTGTTATTATTTATCACGATCAGACTTGAACAGAGGCAAAATAAGTCAGAATGCACTGCATGTTGTGTTCAAACTGAGTGGTAACCCAAAGAAAGGAGTTACCTTTTCATGCTTATTATTTATCACGATCAGACTTGAACAGAGGCAAGATAAGTCAGAATGCACTGCATGTTGTGTTCAAACTGAGTGGTAACCCAAAGAAAGGAGTTACCTTTTCAGAACAGAGGCAAGATGTCAGAATGCACTGCATGTTTCGGACCATAAGGCCAGTGGTACAAGACACACCAGATTTTCTTACTATTTCATTAGTCATGTTATAAGGTGCAGGGGTCTGAGTCTGGGGAAAAGTATCGCCTTATAGTTTGAAATATAGCATTATAGCATCAGGTGTTGAAGAAAGGTGACAAGAGTGGTTAAGACATTCGCCTGCCAAATGAAATGCGCGATTGCAGCGTGTGACCCGGTTTAGAATCCCGGCCTCGCCCTTTCTTTCTAGGTTGACAGGAAAATCGAACTGAACGTCCAGTCCTTCGGACGGGGACTTAAAGCTAGTCTGACCAGTGCGCTTTACGCATGTAAAAATTCCACGGCAGTGAAAGTCGGCAAGGGCAGGGAGAAATCCTGCTGCCTGGTATGGCAAAATTGATAGCTAGGTTTTCTAAGTTTGCCCCCCCCCCCCACTGTGACGTAAGTGTCCCGCGCGACCCGCTTCCTTTATTTCTTATCTACACCCCCCCCCCCCCCCCCCCCCCCCCCCTCTCCTTTTCATTTCTCGACCAACCGCCACGTTAATTGCCCGGCTGCTTCAAACGAACGCCGATTAAGGCAGTTATCTCTTTGAAGCCCGATCTCCATTACCCATCACAAGAAAGTGACAACCACGGTCGGGCCCCTTTTGAACCCTTCCTTTCCGAGCACGAGAAGGATTTGAATGTCGGCACGTGATAAGGATGTAACTGGCGCGTGATTGTTCGGTACTAGTATGCATAAAATTATAGCATCATCTTGTGATGTGTCGACTGCTATAAACCAATGACAGGCTTTCATTGTTTGAAAGTGAAGGCTATAATTGGCATAGTGAGGAAAAGTTTTTCACACAAGACGCTGAAACCTAGCTAGAGCAACATTGCAGACTCAACCTCTCCCAGCCAGTTACAATAGCCCAACTAGTGAGTATTATTGATGGCTGGTGATTGAGACTGGTTGTTTGTTTGATCCTATTTTTGATCTAGATCCTATGTTCAATGATGAATAAGGAGTAGATAGATATGTTATTGAAAAGAAGTGGTAAACATTCTGTTCTATTTATGTGCACTGATTATTTGTGTGTGTGTGTTTTTGACTTTGAACTCTTTTGATACCAGAACTGGATTTTATGCCTACTAACCCTCTTGTCTATTTTTAGTAGGAAACCTATGGGTCGCAATCTTGCACTTTATGATACCATTCCTTTCCAGGTGTTGGATGGAGAGTGATGTTGTCTTGATCACCTTTTATGTTTTACTGATCTCAGTTTGTTAACTGAAATTCAGTTTATTTATTAACTAGTGCTATTGTACAAGGGAAGCCTTCTAGCCGGTTGGGATTCACTGGTTCCCTGCCGACTGAAGCCCCTTGTCTCTAAGCCATGGAGACCTACATCCACCTTCTCCTGTGATTATCGGCGGGGCATCGTGGGCAGGAAGATCATCCCTGACTCACAAGCACCAAGACGGGACCGCCGCCAAGACGCCCCGCACCCAGAATCCGTGAGGAGACCACGCCTGAACCGTGCCATCCCGCGAAGCCGTAACCGGAACGACTGGGAGCTACTCTCATCTGACGAGCAAGCCCAGCCACCCCAGCATTCGCCGATCCCTACGGAGGAACTTCAGCACAGCCATGAGTTAAGTCCCCACGACAGTGCCAAAAATCATTTGAACTTTCCTCCGGACACTGAAAATAAGTGACCCTTCCTGCTTGGGGCTAACCTTCTAGAAAGACAAAAGTCTTATAAATCCTTTCGGATTCCTTTTTTTTTTATCATCCATATTTTGTTTTGGCGCCATTGAGCTGCTTTATTATTATTGTTGCATAATCTTATGCAGATTTTGTGAGTAAATAAAATACAAGTGTCAAATAATCCTGAACCCTTTGGTCAGACTGATGAGAGTGGGAGTCTTGTAATTTCATGTAAAACCCTACTTCTCTCTGTCTGCCATTTAGAGCAATTCAACCACTTGTATTTCTTACAACCATACGAGCCAGAACCCGGGCACAAATATAAATTTATTAGATGAAAAGGGGCCGGGAAAGTTGCTCATCTCCCATACCCTAGAGAAGTGGGTTAAAGGCAAATTTTCTACTTAAAAATTTAACACACTAAAAGTCTTCCCTAGGGACTTAGCCTTTTAACCCATTACCTCGTCACCCCCCCCCCCCCCCAATGAAAAGCTACCACTGAGTCATTCTTGTAAAATTGTAACACAATTACATTAGAAATGATTTTGGATCACTAGTTTTGTCCAAAGTAGATGAAGACCCAATCTGTGGTTCTTTTTTTAAAATTTATTAGGTACTTTATAGTCACAGAGGCGTCTATGAAATTCGGGTTGCTCCCACTTGGAGAGTACGTCGCATCCAATTAAAAACAAAAATTTGATGCTATTTTTGTGTGACTGATGAGGAAGGGGGGGATTTTTTTTTTCCCAAATGAGAACTTTTTCGTTGCCATTGGGTTTAACGTGTACTAAGTGCATGGGCACACAGGACCTCGGTTTATCGTCTCATCCGAAAGACTCCACGTTCAGACCGTAAAGCCTAGTGCAAAGTGAGAGAAAAAAATCCCCTGTACCCAAGTTCGAACTCGGGTTTACTCGACATGAGGCGAACACGCTACCACTGTGCCACTCTACACTTACAAACCGTTAGCTATTTAGTATTACGTTATAACCATGCCGACATGCTTAGTGATCTACAAACAAAAACAAAGCAAAGTTGTCCTTACAGCTAAAGCAGTCACCAAGAGAAGAAGTATTATTCTTATGCACAGTTGGTTTCCCAATCGTTCCTCATTCAAATTGTTTTTTGTACCATGCCTAAGTCATAGCAGGTAGTGTGGACCCATACGGATCCAATACAAAAGTGTGCAATACATTTGAACATTGACCACAAATTATGGGCCTTTGTGTACGAAATGAAAAACGAGAAAAAATGCAGTCAATTTTCAGTATCAACTAGACCGCCAGTAAAAACATGAAATTAAAACAAAGATATCCACTAACAACAAAGTCCTCTTGAATACACTTAGAACAATGAACTCAAATAATATTGCCACTAACAACAAAGTCCTCTTGAATACACTTAGAACAATGAACTCAAACCACTCAAATAATATTGAGAAACTGCTTTTCAGTTGATATCACACTATTTACACAATAGAAGAAATAATGCTTTACGCCCTCTTTGGCCTTTCGGCCATGTGGGGCTATTTACACAATAGACTCACTGCCTCCTTTTAGTAGTCTATCAAATTAGTTAGTCCATTACAGTCCCGTCAACAGCTATGGTTATCTCAGGACTGTCACCGCGTAAAGTTCGACCACGTATAACAAAACACAAATCCATGAATATTAACAACATACAAAAACCTGAAAACATACAAAATATAGTATAATTCATAACATGACACTTCCATCATTCTACCCTATAGCACATAATTCCAGACAGTGCTGGAAACGTATTTATTGAGTCCAGGTTAAAATTTAAAAAAAGTAAAAAAGGGTAACAAACACATACTAGTAAGCTGATACATCTTTTTAAAAAAAAGGTCATATACTGATATAGGCAAATACATGGGTGCAAATACACAAAATGAAAAAACCCCGAAAGGCCGGGGTCTAGAGGTAACGTCCCCCTGCAGCTGAAGAAACAATTGATTTATGAAGGTATTTTAGTTCGCTTTTTCCACAATTTAGACAAATGCTTATCTTAAAGTGTTTGAAAAATACCCAACGACTCCTGTGCTGTCCCTTCCTTGCACCCTTTGGGTTCTGATTCTGTTAACAGCCTACCCCCGACCCGAAACATGTTGCCACATCACGACCTCCCCCATGACCTCAGACACAGTCCCTCCCCTAGACTCCATGTTTGACACTTCTCCCGTGGCCTCTGGTACTGGTTTTGAGGTCAAAACCAATCCCATTGTGGAGTCGACTCCACACTACCCCTTCCCAACCCCCCTGTTCCTGAGGGCTACACGGTGGAGTTACACCCGTTACCTGCTCCATCAACACATTGTGGAGTCTGACTCCACACTACCCCTTCCCTACCCCCCTGTTCCTGAGGGCTACACGGTGGAGTTACACCCGTTACCTGCTCCATCAACACATTGTGGAGTCTGACTCCACACTACCCCTTCCCAACCCCCCTGTTCCTGAGGGCTACACAGTGGAGTTACACCCGTTACCTGCTCCATCAACACATTGTGGAGTCTGACTCCACACTACCCCTTCCCTACCCCCCTGTTCCTGAGGGCTACACGGTGGAGTTACACCCGTTACCTGCTCCATCAACACATTGTGGAGTCTGACTCCACACTACCCCTTCCCAACCCCCCTGTTCCTGAGGGCTACACGGTGGAGTTACACCCATTACCTGCTCCATCAACACATTGTGGAGTCTGACTCCACACTACCCCTTCCCAACCCCCCTGTTCCTGAGGGCTACACGGTGGAGTTACACCCGTTACCTGCTCCATCAACAATCTAAGGTGGACCAGTTAATCCGTACATGGAGAACAAATGACCCTTTCTCCCGTGCGCGCTACTCTCACCAACGTCCTTGCCTCCCCAGGGAAGTCTCACTCGAAGGGTGGGAGTCCTTGGTGGAGGACATCAATGCCCTCATCAGGAAGTCCCTCATCGTGGCCCTGATGCAGACCTCCATCCGCTTGTCGGGACGTTCTCATCACCTGATCAATACCCACTCCCTAGAACACCTCTTGGAGTTCCCCACCCCCTTCCCCACCAACTATGGACCCTACCCCGACCCTCATGACATCTCCCCCATCCCCACCAACTATGGACCCTACCCCGACCCTCATGACATCTCCCCCATCCCCACCAACTATGGACCCTACCCCGACCCTCATGACATCTCCCCCATCACCACCAACTATGGACCCTACCCCGATCCTCATGACATCTTCTCCCCCATCCCCTTCCCCACCAACTATGGACCCTACCCCGACCCTCATGACATCTCCCCCATCATTGTAAGAAGAGAAACATTTTGCATGTTACCATGGTTTACAGTCTGCACTTGGACAAATAATGATAAGTGATCAAGTGAGGTTCAACTATCTTCCATGTTACCATGGTTTACAGTCTGCACTTGGACAAATAATGATAAGTGATCAAGTGAGGTTCAACTGTCTTCCATGTTACCATGGTTTACAGTCAGCACTTGGACAAATAATGATAAGTGATCAAGTAAGGTTCAACTATCTTCCATGTCTGAGTGTAAACACTCCTGGATACCGAGGTAAATTGATGCAAACATCAAATTAGTTGCGTCTAAACAGCATGGAGAGGTAAATTGATGCAAACATCAAATTCAGGCATGAAAGTGGATGAAGATCAAAAAAGAGGAAACAATTTTGTCCAATAAATCCTTCCACCCGGATTTTCACCTGACGTCAGAAGTTTTATTGAGGGGGGGCGAACATTCCCCAACATTTGTTTTCTAGCACAAACATCTTTCAGGCATCAAAGAATGAGATTCTTTTCAGCCGAGAAAAATCCTTCCACCCAGATTTTCACTTAACGTCCGATGTTTTGTTGACGGGGGTGTGTGTGTGTGCACAACGTTCCCATTTTTTTTTTTCCCAACCACCTTCTCACCTACCTCACGTCACAAGTTTTATTCAGCGAGGAGGGGGTCCGAAAATTTGGTCGGCACAAATAGCCTTCCACACACATTTTCAGCTAACATCGCTACTTTTGTTGAGCGGGAGATACTCATTTCGCCTTCCTTTGCACAATTGAAACGAGTGAGCTAAAGCGACTTCCGATTAACCAGTTTGAGAATCGCCAAATACAGACTTGTAGATATAAGAATACGTCAAGATCGGTCCTTTACGCGGAATTTTTTTTTCTCCCGTGGAACTAATTTCCGCAGATTTTCCGCGAAACGCGGAATTCTTTCATGCCTGCAAATTAGTTGCGTCTCAACAGCATGGACTCTTAGCTACAAATAAACAGTCTCAGACCTGTTTACCCTTATAATGAAAAACCCGGAATTTGCCACCAAAAAACCCAGAATTTGAGAACAAAAACCGGAATTCACATGATCTGTACACAACTCGCGATAAAGCGGTTTCTTGTTTTTCTCCTTTCTGCGAACATCGGTGTCGATTTTCAATATTGTGATGATTTCTTGGCTCAATTTTGCAAGAAAAGTTTTATTAGCAAATTCAGTCACTAATTCTTAGTCAATTTTAGTATAAAACAAGCTGGAAAAAGCAAAATACCTGGAAATGTCCACGATCGGACAGAGAAAAATCACTCGGCCGCGGACGCCAAGTTGCAACTCGGCGCCATCGCGATCAATTTTGACTTCATTTTCCGTTGAAAACTTTCACATCATCGTATTTTCCAGTGATAATATAATCTAAATTGACTCATTTCAAGCCCTAATTACAATCTCTACCATTACAAAACTGCCTGGAAAGCTCTTCGAACTGACAGTAAAAGTCTGGCCGCCATTTGCTCAGTCCCGAAATAGATCGACCAAAATAAAAACATTATTTCACCCCTTTAACCAATGAAAATGCAGCATTTAATGCATGTGACGTCAATCACAACCCCTTTTCTGATGACGTAGCGTGTTAGGTACACGTTTCGGTCAACCCTTGCGTCTTTTCCTACGAACGGAAACAAATAATAGACGTTTTTTCGAAATCCGGAATTTTCAGCGTTCACCCGGAATTTACTATTTTACCCGGAATTTTAGCAAATTTCCGGAATAATTCCGGCTAAACCGGAATGGTAAACAGGTCTGCAGTCTTCATCTTAACAGCTTTTCAGTTTGATTTTTAAAAAAAAGGAACTTAAACGGTACTTGATATAATTTTTACTGGTGAATTAAGTAATATACTTTATATAGCACAAAAACATCAACCCAAAGAAATGAAACACAAACTGAACTATTTACAGGAATAATTTACCATACATTTTCATATACAGTAATTCCATGTTGAAACAAAACCTCATGTTTTTATTGCATGATCTGAAATGGTAAGCTCACAGGCTGTTAAACAATAGTTGTGTAGAAGTCACAAGTCACACATTTTTAGGACAGGCTAGTAGCTTCAACCAGATGTAAAATTAAAAACAATTCCACGCTGAAATACACATTTCACTGTCACGTCATGATTTGCATTTCCCTAACATGACTTAAAATTTTGTAAAATCACCAATTATTGTTCAAACTGGTCATATTTGATCAATTCAACTTGAAGGTGCCGAGAAGTTGGATAGATCTAAATTTGATAAATTTCATGCTGAAATGCACAACTCAATTGTCATGATTTAAATTTTGATCACAGGTTTTACTCAACACTTTGATAAAGCTAAAAGCTCTGGTGCAGAAAACCCGCCCTCTGTCCCTGCACGCTAATCCACAGGAGGCAGCAACCTTTCTGAGTCATCTGCCCGCTACAAATTATGCCTAAGATATTGTCAAGAGACAGAGTGCTTGTGTGAACCCCAAACATGAGAAAACTTAACACAACTTGAATCGAACTATTTACATGCCTAGATTTGTTTTACATTTTTACACTGCTTTAGCATACATTTGCAAACATTCAGAAACTAAAACAACTTTTTCAATGCAACATTGCTTTTTGCAAACCCTTAAATGATTCTATGCTGAAAACAAACTTGGTTTCCATTTCACAATTGGACTTTACATCACAGGGCTTTACAAGTGACTTACAAAATAATTCAATAAAATCATAATCTTTCACACACCACCAGTGTCAAGGGTAGGGTGGCTTAGCGGATACTTCAAGGCTTTGTGTGGCCACGGGTCGCACGTTTTCAGGGTGTGGTGGGGTGGCTTAGCGGATACTTCAAGGCTTTGTGTGGCCACGGGTCGCACGTTTTCAGGGTGTGGTGGGGTGGCTTAGCGGATACTTCAAGGCTTTGTGTGGCCACGGGTCGCACGTTTTGGCCACGGGTCGCACGTTTTCAGGGTGTGGTGGGGTGGCTTAGCGGATACTTCAAGGCTTTGTGTGGCCACGGGTCGCACGTTTTCAGGGTGTGGTGGGGTGGCTTAGTGGATACTTCAAGGCTTTGTGTGGCCACAGGTCGCATGTTTTCAGGGTGGGGTGGGGTGGTTTAGCGGATACTTCAAGGCTTTGTGTGGCCACGGGTCGCACGTTTTCAGGGTGTGGTGGGGGTGGTTTAGCGGATACTTCAAGGCTTTGTGTGGCCACGGGTCGCACGTTTTCAGGGTGTGGTGGGGTGGCTGTACTTGTAGACCAGGAAGCTCTGGGTGCCTGTGTACTTGGCGGCGAACATTCGTCCATCAGACGTGGGGTCAGAGAACGCCACTTGGGATTTGCTGATGAGGAACCCGTACTCAAACCACTGTCTGCACAACGAACAGAGGAAAACCTTTACTTCTGGAGAAAACCACTGTCTGCACAACGAACAGAGGAAAACCTTTACTTCTGGAGAAAACCACTGTCTGCACAACGAACAGAGGAAAACCTTTACTTCTGGAGAAAACCACTGTCTGCACAACGAACAGAGGAAAACCTTTACTTCTGGAGAAAACCACTGTCTGCACAACGAACAGAGGAAAACCTTTACTTCTGGAGAAAACCACTGTCTGCACAACGAACAGAGGAAAACCTTTACTCCTGGAGAAAACCACTGTCTGCACAACGAACAGAGGAAAACCTTTACTTCTGGAGAAAACCACTGTCTGCACAACGAACAGAGGAAAACCTTTACTTCTGGAGAAAACCACTGTCTGCACTTTGTGAAAACCTTTACTTCTGGAGAAAACCACTGTCTGCACAACGAACAGAGGAAAACCTTTACTTCTGGAGAAAACCACTGTCTGCACAACGAACAGAATGAAAACCTTTACTCTGGAGAAAACCACTGTCTGCACAACGAACAGAGGAAAACCTTTACTTCTGGAGAAAACCAGTCTGCACAACGAACAGAGGAAAACCTTTACTTCTGGAGAAAACCACTGTCTGCACAACGAACAGAGGAAAACCTTTACTTCTGGAGAAAACCACTGTCTGCACAACAAACAGAGAGGAAAACCTTTACTTCTGGAGAAAACCACTGTCTGTACAACGAACAGAATGAAAACCTTTACTCCTGGAGAAAACCACTGTCTGCACAACGAACAGAGGAAAACCTTTACTTCTGGAGAAAACCACTGTCTGCACAACGAACAGAATGAAAACCTTTACTTCTGGAGAAAACCACTGTCTGCACAACGAACAGAGGAAAACCTTTACTTCTGGAGAAAACCACTGTCTGCACAACGAACAGAATGAAAACCTTTACTCTGGAGAAAACCACTGTCTGCACAACGAACAGAGGAAAACCTTTACTTCTGGAGAAAACCACTGTCTGCACAACGAACAGAGGAAAACCTTTACTCTGGAGAAAACCACTGTCTGCACAACGAACAGAGGAAAACCTTTACTTCTGGAGAAAACCACTGTCTGCACAACGAACAGAGGAAAACCTTTACTTCTGGAGAAAACCACTGTCTGCACAACGAACAGAGAGGAAAACCTTTACTTCTGGAGAAAACCACTGTCTGCACAACGAACAGAATGAAAACCTTTACTTCTGGAGAAAACCACTGTCTGCACAACGAACAGAGGAAAACCTTTACTTCTGGAGAAAACCACCGTGTGCACAACGAACAGAATGAAAACCTTTACTTCTGGAGAAAACCACTGTCTGCACAACGAACAGAGGAAAACCTTTACTTCTGGAGAAAACCACTGTCTGCACAACGAACAGAATGAAAACCTTTACTCCTGGAGAAAACCACTGTCTGCACAACGAACAGAGAGGAAAACCTTTACTTCTGGAGAAAACCACCGTCTGCACAACGAACAGAATGAAAACCTTTACTCTGGAGAAAACCACTGTCTGCACAACGAACAGAGGAAAACCTTTACTTCTGGAGAAAGCCACTGTCTGAACAGAGGAAAACCTTTACTGGAGTCTGCACAACGAACAGAGAGGAAAACCTTTACTTCTGGAGAAAACCACTGTCTGCACAACGAACAGAGAGGAAAACCTTTACTTCTGGAGAAAACCACTGTCTGCACAACGAACAGAGGAAAACCTTTACTTCTGGAGAAAACCACTGTCTGCACAACGAACAGAACAGAGGAAAACCTTTACTTCTGGAGAAAACCACTGTCTGCACAACGAACAGAGAGGAAAACCTTTACTTCTGGAGAAAACCACTGTCTGCACAACGAACAGAATGAAAACCTTTACTTCTGGAGAAAACCACTGTCTGCACAACGAACAGAGGAAAACCTTTACTTCTGGAGAAAACCACTGTCTGCACAACGAACAGAATGAAAACCTTTACTGTCTGAACAGAGAAAACCTTTACTTCTGGAGAAAACCAGTCTGCACAACGAACAGAGGAAAACCTTTACTTCTGGAGAAAACCACTGTCTGCACAACTGGAGAAAACACTGTCTGCACAAGAGGAAAACCTTTACTTCTGGAGAAAACCACTGTCTGCACAACGAACAGAATGAAAACCTTTACTCCTGGAGAAAACCACTGTCTGCACAACGAACAGAGGAAAACCTTTACTTCTGGAGAAAACCACCGTCTGCACAACGAACAGAATGAAAACCTTTACTTCTGGAGAAAACCACTGTCTGCACAACGAACAGAGAGGAAAACCTTTACTTCTGGAGAAAACCACTGTCTGCACAACGAACAGAGAGGAAAACCTTTACTTCTGGAGAAAACCACTGTCTGCACAACGAACAGAATGAAAACCTTTACTCTGGAGAAAACCACTGTCTGCACAACGAACAGAGGAAAACCTTTACTTCTGGAGAAAACCACTGTCTGCACAACGAACAGAGGAAAACCTTTACTTCTGGAGAAAACCACTGTCTGCACAACGAACAGAGAGGAAAACCTTTACTTCTGGAGAAAACCACTGTCTGCACAACGAACAGAACAGAGGAAAACCTTTACTTCTGGAGAAAACCACTGTCTGCACAACGAACAGAGGAAAACCTTTACTTCTGGAGAAAACCACTGTCTGCACAACGAACAGAGAGGAAAACCTTTACTTCTGGAGAAAACCACTGTCTGCACAACGAACAGAATGAAAACCTTTACTGGAGAAAACCACTGTCTGCACAACGAACAGAGGAAAACCTTTACTCTGGAGAAAACCAGTCTGCACAACGAACAGAGGAAAACCTTTACTTCTGGAGAAAACCACTGTCTGCACAACGAACAGAATGAAAACCTTTACTCCTGGAGAAAACCACTGTCTGCACAACGAACAGAATGAAAACCTTTACTTCTGGAGAAAACCACTGTCTGCACAACGAACAGAGGAAAACCTTTACTTCTGGAGAAAACCACTGTCTGCACAACGAACAGAGAGGAAAACCTTTACTTCTGGAGAAAACCACTGTCTGCACAACGAACAGAATGAAAACCTTTACTCCTGGAGAAAACCACTGTCTGCACAACGAACAGAGGAAAACCTTTACTTCTGGAGAAAACCACCGTGTGCACAACGAACAGAATGAAAACCTTTACTCTGGAGAAAACCACTGTCTGCACAACGAACAGAGAGGAAAACCTTTACTTCTGGAGAAAACCACTGTCTGCACAACGAACAGAATGAAAACCTTTACTTCTGGAGAAAACCACTGTCTGCACAACGAACAGAGGAAAACCTTTACTTCTGGAGAAAACCACCGTGTGCACAACGAACAGAATGAAAACCTTTACTCTGGAGAAAACCACTGTCTGCACAACGAACAGAGAGGAAAACCTTTACTTCTGGAGAAAACCACTGTCTGCACAACGAACAGATGAAAACCTTTACTTCTGGAGAAAACCACTGTCTGCACAACGAACAGAGAGGAAAACCTTTACTTCTGGAGAAAACCACTGTCTGCACAACGAACAGAGGAAAACCTTTACTTCTGGAGAAAACCACTGTCTGCACAACGAACAGAGGAAAACCTTTACTTCTGGAGAAAACCACTGTCTGCACAACGAACAGAGGAAAACCTTTACTTCTGGAGAAAACCACTGTCTGCACAACGAACAGAATGAAAACCTTTACTCCTGGAGAAAACCACTGTCTGCACAACGAACAGAGGAAAACCTTTACTTCTGGAGAAAACCACTGTCTGCACAACGAACAGATGAAAACCTTTACTTCTGGAGAAAACCACTGTCTGTACACAACAGAATGAAAAACTGGAGAGTCTGCACAACGAACAGAGGAAAACCTTTACTTCTGGAGAAAACCACCGTGTGCACAACGAACAGAATGAAAACCTTTACTCTGGAGAAAACCACTGTCTGCACAACGAACAGAGGAAAACCTTTACTTCTGGAGAAAACCACTGTCTGCACAACGAACAGAGGAAAACCTTTACTTCTGGAGAAAACCACTGTCTGCACAACGAACAGAGATGAAAACCTTTACTTCTGGAGAAAACCACTGTCTGCACAACGAACAGAGAGGAAAACCTTTACTTCTGGAGAAAACCACTGTCTGCACAACGAACAGATGAAAACCTTTACTTCTGGAGAAAACCACTGTCTGCACAACGAACAGAATGAAAACCTTTACTTCTGGAGAAAACCACTGTCTGCACAACGAACAGAGAGGAAAACCTTTACTTCTGGAGAAAACCACTGTCTGTACAACGAACAGAATGAAAACCTTTACTCCTGGAGAAAACCACTGTCTGCACAACGAACAGAGGAAAACCTTTACTTCTGGAGAAAACCACCGTGTGCACAACGAACAGAATGAAAACCTTTATTCTGGAGAAAACCACTGTCTGCACAACGAACAGAGGAAAACCTTTACTTCTGGAGAAAACCACTGTCTGTACAACGAACAGAATGAAAACCTTTACTCCTGGAGAAAACCACTGTCTGCACAACGAACAGAGGAAAACCTTTACTTCTGGAGAAAACCACCGTGTGCACAACGAACAGAGGAAAACCTTTACTTCTGGAGAAAACCACTGTCTGCACAACGAACAGAATGAAAACCTTTACTCCTGGAGAAAACCACTGTCTGCACAACGAACAGAGGAAAACCTTTACTTCTGGAGAAAACCACTGTCTGCACAACGAACAGAATGAAAACCTTTACTTCTGGAGAAAACCACTGTCTGCACAACGAACAGAGGAAAACCTTTACTTCTGGAGAAAACCACTGTCTGCACAACGAACAGAATGAAAACCTTTACTTCTGGAGAAAACCACTGTCTGCACAACGAACAGAGGAAAACCTTTACTTCTGGAGAAAACCACTGTCTGCACAACGAACAGAGGAAAACCTTTACTCTGGAGAAAACCACTGTCTGCACAACGAACAGAGGAAAACCTTTACTCCTGGAGAAAACCACTGTCTGCACAACGAACAGAGGAAAACCTTTACTTCTGGAGAAAACCACCGTGTGCACAACGAACAGAATGAAAACCTTTACTCTGGAGAAAACCACTGTCTGCACAACGAACAGAAAGGAAAACCTTTACTTCTGGAGAAAACCACTGTCTGCACAACGAACAGAAGGAAAACCTTTACTTCTGGAGAAAACCACTGTCTGCACAACGAACAGAGGAAAACCTTTACTTCTGGAGAAAGCCACTGTCTGCACAACGAACAGAGGAAAACCTTTACTTCTGGAGAAAACCACTGTCTGCACAACGAACAGAGGAAAACCTTTACTCCTGGAGAAAACCACTGTCTGCACAACGAACAGAGGAAAACCTTTACTTCTGGAGAAAACCACTGTCTGCACAACGAACAGAGAGGAAAACCTTTACTTCTGGAGAAAACCACTGTCTGCACAACGAACAGAGGAAAACCTTTACTTCTGGAGAAAACCACCGTGTGCACAACGAACAGAATGAAAACCTTTACTTCTGGAGAAAACCACTGTCTGCACAACGAACAGAATGAAAACCTTTACTCCTGGAGAAAACCACTGTCTGCACAACGAACAGAGGAAAACCTTTACTTCTGGAGAAAACCACTGTCTGCACAACGAACAGAGAGGAAAACCTTTACTTCTGGAGAAAACCACTGTCTGTACAACGAACAGAATGAAAACCTTTACTCCTGGAGAAAACCACTGTCTGCACAACGAACAGAGGAAAACCTTTACTTCTGGAGAAAACCACCGTGTGCACAACGAACAGAATGAAAACCTTTACTCTGGAGAAAACCACTGTCTGCACAACGAACAGAGGAAAACCTTTACTTCTGGAGAAAACCAGTCTGCACAACGAACAGAGGAAAACCTTTACTTCTGGAGAAAACCACTGTCTGCACAACGAACAGAGGAAAACCTTTACTTCTGGAGAAAACCACTGTCTGCACAACGAACAGAGGAAAACCTTTACTTCTGGAGAAAACCACTGTCTGCACAACGAACAGAGGAAAACCTTTACTTCTGGAGAAAACCACTGTCTGCACAACGAACAGATGAAAACCTTTACTTCTGGAGAAAACCACTGTCTGCACAACGAACAGAGGAAAACCTTTACTTCTGGAGAAAACCACTGTCTGCACAACGAACAGAGGAAAACCTTTACTTCTGGAGAAAACCACTGTCTGCACAACGAACAGAGAGGAAAACCTTTACTTCTGGAGAAAACCACTGTCTGCACAACGAACAGAGGAAAACCTTTACTTCTGGAGAAAACCACCGTGTGCACAACGAACAGAATGAAAACCTTTACTCTGGAGAAAACCACTGTCTGCACAACGAACAGAGGAAAACCTTTACTTCTGGAGAAAACCACTGTCTGCACAACGAACAGAAAGGAAAACCTTTACTTCTGGAGAAAACCACTGTCTGCACAACGAACAGAGGAAAACCTTTACTTCTGGAGAAAACCACTGTCTGCACAACGAACAGAGGAAAACCTTTACTTCTGGAGAAAACCACTGTCTGCACAACGAACAGAGGAAAACCTTTACTTCTGGAGAAAGCCACTGTCTGCACAACGAACAGAGGAAAACCTTTACTCTGGAGAAAACCACTGTCTGCACAACGAACAGAGGAAAACCTTTACTTCTGGAGAAAACCACTGTCTGCACAACGAACAGAGGAAAACCTTTACTTCTGGAGAAAACCACTGTCTGCACAACGAACAGAGAGGAAAACCTTTACTTCTGGAGAAAACCACTGTCTGCACAACGAGGAAAACCTTTACTTCTGGAGAAAACCACCGTGTGCACAACGAACAGAATGAAAACCTTTACTCTGGAGAAAACCACTGTCTGCACAACGAACAGAGGAAAACCTTTACTCCTGGAGAAAACCACTGTCTGCACAACGAACAGAGGAAAACCTTTACTTCTGGAGAAAACCACTGTCTGCACAACGAACAGAGAGGAAAACCTTTACTTCTGGAGAAAACCACTGTCTGTACAACGAACAGAATGAAAACCTTTACTCCTGGAGAAAACCACTGTCTGCACAACGAACAGAGGAAAACCTTTACTTCTGGAGAAAACCACCGTGTGCACAACGAACAGAATGAAAACCTTTACTCTGGAGAAAACCACTGTCTGCACAACGAACAGAGGAAAACCTTTACTTCTGGAGAAAACCAGTCTGCACAACGAACAGAGGAAAACCTTTACTTCTGGAGAAAACCACTGTCTGCACAACGAACAGAATGAAAACCTTTACTCTGGAGAAAACCACTGTCTGCACAACGAACAGATGATTGACTTCTACTGTCAGGTGTTTATTCTGCGTGATATTTTCTGTTAAACAGCACGTTAAACGATTTCTCACTGCATTAAGCCTTTTTAGTGATGTTGGGAACTCATTTCAGTGTTGTACCTCTTCATTGTAGATTGTTGATGGCCCTTTTAGCTTTACTGTGGTTCTCAGGACTGGACTTAAGCAACTCTGATGCCTGATTATTTAATAAAATATATCTGTGACAGAGGTCCGTAGCAGTAGAGAAAGAAAAGGGAAAACAGAAATGGAATGTGCTGAAAGCACATTGGAATCAAAAGGATTCTACTTGTGATTAAAGCCTCATCCAGTATAAGTAAAAATCTTACTGTTGTGAAAAAATGATAGCAAGAAAAATACAAAAAGTGAAGCAATGCCTCGTTGTCTGCTGGGCCCATACACCCACAGTCGTCCAATGAATGAGAGAAGGAGAGACAGAGAGTTATCTACCTGACAGTCGACCAGTCGTGAGCAATGCCTCGCTGTCTGCTGGGCCCATACACCCACAGTCGTCCAATGAATGAGAGAAGGAGAGACAGAGAGAAGGGACAGAGTTATCTACCTGACACAGTCGACCAGTCGTGAGGCAATGCCTCGTTGCCTGCTGGGCCCATACACCCACAGTCGTCCAATGAATCATTGAATGAGAGAGAAGGGACAGAGAGTTATCTACCTGACACAGTCGACCAGTCGTGAGGCAATGCCTCGTTGCCTGCTGGACCCATACACCCACAGCTGTCCAATGAATGAGACAGAGAGTTATCTACCTGACACAGTCGACCAGTCGTGAGCAATGCCTCGCTGTCTGCTGGGCCCATACACCCACAGTCGTCCAATGAATGAGAGAAGGAGAGACAGAGAGAAGGGACAGAGTTATCTACCTGACACAGTCGACCAGTCGTGAGGCAATGCCTCGTTGCCTGCTGGGCCCATACACCCACAGTCGTCCAATGAATCATTGAATGAGAGAGAAGGGACAGAGAGTTATCTACCTGACACAGTCGACCAGTCGTGAGGCAATGCCTCGTTGCCTGCTGGACCCATACACCCACAGCTGTCCAATGAATGAGACAGAGAGTTATCTACCTGACACAGTCGACCAGTCGTGAGCAATGCCTCGCTGTCTGCTGGGCCCATACACCCACAGTCGTCCAATGAATGAGAGAAGGAGAGACAGAGAGAAGGGACAGAGTTATCTACCTGACACAGTCGACCAGTCGTGAGGCAATGCCTCGTTGCCTGCTGGGCCCATACACCCACAGTCGTCCAATGAATCATTGAATGAGAGAGAAGGGACAGAGAGTTATCTACCTGACACAGTCGACCAGTCGTGAGGCAATGCCTCGTTGCCTGCTGGACCCATACACCCACAGCTGTCCAATGAATGAGACAGAGTTATCTACCTGACACAGTCGACCAGTCGTGAGGCAATGCCTTGTTGCCTGCTGGGCCCATACACCCACAGCCGTCCAATGAATGAGAGAGAGACAGAGAGTTATCTACCTGACACAGTCGACCAGTCGTGAGGCAATGCCTTGTTGCCTGCTGGGCCCATACACCCACAGCCGTCCAATGCCCACAGCGGCTTTCACTGGCACCGTGGAACAACAGAAAGACCGCTGAGAATCCGCCAGACCATGGGATGGTAGAATGCGGTATCCCTGGAAATAAACAATACAATATCAGCTATTTTATTGTACTCTATGTGATATAGGGACAGTAGAACATAAAGGCCTGAGAATCCAACAGACCTTGGGATGGTAAGATACGGTAGCCCTGAAATTGTTTTTTCAAAATAAAGTTGTCCTCCAAAGTCGGAGTGTGGCTGCCCACGTGGCGGGGTGATCGGAAACGGTCACACATAATGTTCTCATCCCTAGCTGGTGCATTTGTACCATGGTGTTCAGATGCTTCGGCTGTTGGGATGATCCCTGGAGTCTTTAAGCCAGGGTACAACAAGATAGTTGCCACTGAAAATAATAATTACAGAGTGACCAAAATGACACGCATACATTGATTCCTCACATTTCAATAACTGTGCTGTCATCTTCATTTTCACTGTTCAGATTTGAGATTGATTCCTCACATTTCAATAACTGTGCTGTCATCTTTATCTTCACTGTTCAGATTTGAGATTGATTCCTCACATTTCAATAACTGTGCTGTCATCTTCATTTTCACTGTTCAGGTTTGATTGATTCCTCACATTTCAATAACTGTGCTGTCATCTTCATTTTCACTGTTCAGGTTTGAGATTGATTCCTCACATTTCAATAACTGTGCTGTCATCTTCATCTTCACTGTTCAGGTTTGAGATTGATTCCTCACATTTCAATAACTGTGCTGTCATCTTCATCTTCACTGTTCAGGTTTGAGATTGATTCCTCACATTTCAATAACTGTGCTGTCATCTTTATCTTCACTGTTCAGGCTTAGAACATTAGAAAGGGTCCAAAGACGAGCAACAAAATTGATTAAAGGCGTTAGTCACCTTGATTACGAACACAGACTAAGAAAGTTGAAATTACCATCTCTGAAATACAGAAGAATTCGTGGGGATCTGATAAATACAAACAAAAATGTTCACAGTGATAACAATACTAATAAATCTTTGTTCCAGCTAACAACTGACTCAAGAACCCGTAACAGTGATTTAAAAATACTAACCCAGTATAGCCGAACTAATATTAGAAAAAATTTCTTTTCTAACAGAGTAACAAAGTTTTGGAATACTCTTCCTGCACATATTAAACGAGCACAGAATCTAACACAATTCAAAAACCTCCTTGGTGGATACACCAACATATCAAAACTACAATACGAGCATGACTAAAAGGCAGATTTGCCGAAAACAAAATACAAAAACCTCTCAGCTGTGCAAAAGTTCAAACAAAAATGACAGGACAGTGAAGAGGCCGCGAGGCCTAATGTCCTAACTACCTGACCTGAGATTGATTCCTCACATTTCAATAACTGTGCTGTCATCTTCATCTTCACTGTTCAGGTTTGAGATTGATTCCTCACATTTCAATAACTGTGCTGTCATCTTCATCTTCACTGTTCAGGTTTGAGATTGATTCCTCACATTTCAATAACTGTGCTGTCATCTTCATCTTCACTGTTCAGGTTTGAGATTGATTCCTCACATTTCAATAACTGTGCTGTCATCTTCATCTTCACTGTTCAGGTTTGAGATTGATTCCTCACATTTCAATAACTGTGCTGTCATCTTCATCTTCACTGTTCAGGTTTGAGATTGATTCCTCACATTTCAATAACTGTGCTGTCATCTTCATCTTCACTGTTCAGGTTTGAGATTGATTCCTCACATTTCAATAACTGTGCTGTCATCTTCATTTTTGAGAAGAACATGCAATGCATGAAACATTAGAACAGTATGTTATTCCAGAGGCCTTGGATCATTTCAAAAATAAAACAATTTCTATGGCAACCCAATTTGAGAAAACTCCATTGTTGAAAAAAAAAATCCTGGCTGTTTCAAGTTTGTTCCATATACATCCTAATTTGGTCCAGAAAACATGAGGCCCCCCCCCCCCCCCCCAAATTTGAGACAAACGTGGCTGGGATGGCCGTTTTCTGTCTCACCTGTGTGATGGACTCAGCAATGCAGCAGCCCTCCATCCTCTTCTCATCAGATATGAACAGGAACACCTGACAACACACGGCATGGTAGATTGATAAAACATGTCTATACTGTTGACACTCAGCAGCCCTCCACCCTCTTCTCATCAGACATGTACAGGAACACCTGACAACACACGGCATGCTAGATTGATAAAACATGTCTATACTGTTGACACTCAGCAGCCCTCCACCCTCTTCTCATCAGACATGTACAGGAACACCTGACAACACACGGCATGCTAGATTGATAAAACATGTCTATACTGTTGACACTCAGCAGCCCTCCATCCTCTTCTCATCAGACATGTACAGGAACACCTGACAACACACGGCATGGTAGATTGATAAAACATGTCTATACTGTTGACACTCAGCAGCCCTCCATCCTCTTCTCATCAGACATGTACAGGAACACCTGACAACACACGGCATGCTAGATTGATAAAACATGTCTATACTGTTGACACTCAGCAGCCCTCCACCCTCTTCTCATCAGACATGTACAGGAACACCTGACAACACACGGCATGCTAGATTGATAAAACATGTCTATACTGTTGACACTCAGCAGCCCTCCACCCTCTTCTCATCAGACATGTACAGGAACACCTGACAACACACGGCATGCTAGATTGATAAAACATGTGTATACTGTTGACACTCAGCAGCCCTCCATCCTCTTCTCATCAGACATGTACAGGAACACCTGACAACACACGGCATGCTAGATTGATAAAACATGTCTATACTGTTGACACTCAGCAGCCCTCCATCCTCTTCTCATCAGATATGTACAGGAACACCTGACAACACACAGCATGGTAGATTGATAAAACATGTCTATACTGTTGACACTCAGCAGCCCTCCATCCTCTTCTCATCAGACATGTACAGGAACACCTGACAACACACAGCATGGTAGATTGATAAAACATGTGTATACTGTTGACACTCAGCAGCCCTCCATCCTCTTCTCATCAGACATGTACAGGAACACCTGACAACACACGGCATGCTAGATTGATAAAACATGTCTATACTGTTGACACTCAGCAGCCCTCCATCCTCTTCTCATCAGACATGTACAGGAACACCTGACAACACACGGCATGCTAGATTGATAAAACATGTGTATACTGTTGACACTCAGCAGCCCTCCATCCTCTTCTCATCAGACATGTACAGGAACACCTGACAACACACGGCATGCTAGATTGATAAAACATGTCTATACTGTTGACACTCAGCAGCCCTCCATCCTCTTCTCATCAGATATGTACAGGAACACCTGACAACACACAGCATGGTAGATTGATAAAACATGTGTATACTGTTGACACTCAGCAGCCCTCCATCCTCTTCTCATCAGACATGTACAGGAACACCTGACAACACACGGCATGCTAGATTGATAAAACATGTCTATACTGTTGACACTCAGCAGCCCTCCATCCTCTTCTCATCAGACATGTACAGGAACACCTGACAACACACGGCATGCTAGATTGATAAAACATGTGTATACTGTTGACACTCAGCAGCCCTCCATCCTCTTCTCATCAGACATGTACAGGAACACCTGACAACACACGGCATGCTAGATTGATAAAACATGTCTATACTGTTGACACTCAGCAGCCCTCCACCCTCTTCTCATCAGACATGTACAGGAACACCTGACAACACACGGCATGCTAGATTGATAAAACATGTCTATACTGTTGACACTCAGCAGCCCTCCATCCTCTTCTCATCAGACATGTACAGGAACACCTGACAACACACGGCATGCTAGATTGATAAAACATGTCTATACTGTTGACACTCAGCAGCCCTCCATCCTCTTCTCATCAGACATGTACAGGAACACCTGACAACACACGGCATGCTAGATTGATAAAACATGTCTATACTGTTGACACTCAGCAGCCCTCCACCCTCTTCTCATCAGACATGTACAGGAACACCTGACAACACACGGCATGCTAGATTGATAAAACATGTCTATACATTCAAGGGGTGATACCAACAGCCCCCAGACTTCTGACCCAGTGTGGGTTGAGGAAGGCCAACAGTAAGCTGGACGAACATTTCCCAAGTATGTTTTCTTTCCTTTCCTTTTTAGTTTTGATTGACTCTGGGAAGGAACTACGCTCATCATTTACACCTGGACAGTGAGAACCTAGGAGCAGGACAAACACACACACAACCATTTGTTTTCTGTGTTCCATCTTCTGGGCCATACAGAGGCATTGCTCCCACGCCGCTCATTCCGAGTGCCAACTCGCAGCCACACCCTGGTTTGTCAGGTCGCAGAATCCGAAACCAGCAGTCCAAGGGGAGCGAATCTATGTTAGGCTGTCAGGAGGCAACCAACCGAGAAGACACTGCACTGCTGCTGAGTCACCCTTATAATGAACCTGGAATTTACCACAGAAAAACCCGGAATTTGAGGGGAAAAAAAAGAATTCACATCGGTACACGACTCGAGATAAAATGCTGATGTGTTGACATGTTCAGTGATGTCGCTTATACCGCCATGCGAAATTTTGAAGTCCACGTTGCAGTACTTGCAGTGTGCATGCTTGTCTCCCAAATGCGAACTTGTTATTCCTGGCACTTTCAAATACTTTTGAGAAAACTTCTGCTTCACTTTTGTCTGTTTCACCCACTGCTGTCGTTTGTCGAAGATTTTTGGCGCTTGCCGCCTGCGGCTGACTTGCCTGATGACATGTTTGACGCAAAACTACAATCTCTGCCAACAAGAAATACTATCATTGGTTGAGAGGGTCCACAGACCAATGAAAAACCGCGTCTCAGAACTCCAAGGTTTCGGTCAACCCTTGCGTCTTTTCATACAAATGGAAACAAATAATAGACGTTTTTTTCGAAATCCCAGGATTTTCAGCGTTCACCCAGAATTTTTGCAAATTCCCGGGATAATTCCGGCAAAACCGGGAGGGTAAACAGGTCTGGGTCACCATGAGAGCAGGGCATGCAAAACCACAGAATTTGAGACATTCTTCTTTAAGATGATGGATGGAAATGAGGCAGATGATGACGATGATAATGATGCTATGGAGTTCTGTATCATTCTGAGACTACATGACAGGGCTGTATTCTACGCTTCCTTTCATAATGATATCCCGGCGTTAGCCAGGCCGAGAACTACAGACACCTGCAGTGTTGGTCTTGAAATTAGAGCAACACTCTCAGAATCGCATCCATTAAGCGGATGAAGCTTGACTGCGTGGTTCCAGTCTTCCCATTGAGCCCATAGCCATTCACTCTGAGTAGGGGTTGGTCCATGATCGCAAATTCCATCGCCTCTGATGGGATTCGAACCCGAGACCTTCCAACCAGTAGTGGGCGATGTTACCCTTGCGCCATGGCGGCTGGTACAGCCCCATTTCTACTAGCAGTCTCACCTTGTATGATCCGCGGAAGGAGAAGGTCTGGTCATAGAAGCCCAGTTCTTGACCCATCACACGGTGGACTTCCTCCACCTAAACAGAAACATCATGACACAAAGAGTAACTACTTGCCTTTCTCTGGACAATAGGAAATGTTGGCAAATAGCCAAGGGACATAACTTTGCGGTTTGCCTTTGTGGCCTTTCATTAAGGTGTTTGTCCTACTTTTTCATGGGGGATAATCCGATTTTGTGGTAAAAATATTTTTCAGAACAATTATCCATTTTTGACTTTTTGCACCCCTCCCCCTCCAAAGTTTCAAGCAAAAAATTATTTCTATGAAGCTAATGGAAGTAATAAGCATTATTTCTTGTTAGTTCTACCTATATGCATAAGCGCTAAAAAAAAAAGCAAGAAACAAAAAGCACTTTGATAGATTCACTCACTGTAACTAGTGTAAGTGTGAGCACCGAGGCATAGGCTGATGTACAGCACTGCAACAGAGTAAACTTCAAACAGCAAAACAAGAGAAACCCTCCCCCTACCATTACCTTCTTCACCATGAAGCGTTGGTCGTCAGGCATAACCAGAATCAGAGTAAACTTCAAACAGCAAAACAAGAGAACCCCTCCCACCATTACATAGCTGCCAACCTTTGAGAATCAACATAAGGAATCTGGGGGGGGGGGGGGGGGGGGGTTCGAGAGGGGGGCGTGTCCCCCTTCTGAGAAAGCGGGTCAGGGGGCTGTGCCCCCTGAAGCTGAAGCATTTTTTATACTTATATAAGAAAACTCGTCATCTCCTGACAAGATAACATAGTTTTAAAAAACAAGCTAAGAATTAAAACAAAAATTGCATTCTAATACCCAATGAGTGAATGACAGGTTGAGAGAGAGAGACAAAGAGAGAGAGAGAGAGAGAGAGAGAGAGAGAGACTGGCATGTAATCATTAGAAGAGAAATGGGGGAAAATGTGACGTTTCTTTTCTTTTCAATATTATGAACAAAAACTCTTTCAAAATAAATGCCTACCTCTACATTGATTGAACTGTTGTCTGTTTTGGAGGAGAAACATTACGCTATCGAAGGCGTCTTCTTCACAGCGGGAGACTTCTACTTTCGTATTCCTCTTACGCTTGTTCGTCTACTCGCGCTGGGTGAAGTCACTTCGATCCCCGTGCGAAATTTTGAAATCATTCCGCCATACTGTGCAGAAGGCATACCTTTTTTTTTTGCCTTGTCAAGACTCGTAAATATACAGAAAATTCTTCTTATATTGGGGAACAAACTTTTGGTAGGCCTGACTTTTCGACTGCACGCTTTTCTTTGACGCCATTTTGGCAAGAAGAGAAAGTTTTTACGCATCCAGACCTGTTTACCCCTGTTTTGCAAATTAGTATTTCTGATTTCAAAATTAGTAATTTTGAAAAAAAATCTGTAATCCAACGCACGGCCGATTTTTTGTTTGTTCATAGCAATAAAATAATAAGTTTTGATTTGATTTGCAATGCGTTTCGATATCGAACTGACCTGAGTGACTGATGTTAATGTCACTCAGGCAGTACACACAGAATGCGTGATCATCGCCCAACGTCGAACGCTGTATTCCAGGCGTTTTCGTGTAACTATCCTTGAATTTCTGCAACACTCTTGCTCTTTTTTCTTTCTGATCAGGCGCGCAGTAGGCTCGCTTCGACGCCATCTTGAACGTATTGCAAACGTTTACGCGTTGCATGCTGGGAACCCGGAACCAGAATGACTACACTCCACCGTTTCAAAACCGGCGCAAACGCTTGTACATTTTTGCTGTTGTTGGATTTTTTATTTTTCGTAATTTTTTTCCTGTTTCCGTAATTTCAATTTTTTCTGTAATAATTACGGAAAAATCGTAAGGGTAAACAGGTCTGCGCATCCGCAGAATATGGTTTCTGGGTTGGAAAAGATGGATCGACATTGGAAACCTGCACGCACGTCGACTCAACTCGGTTTTAAGCGCCTTTTTTTCTTCTTGCTTTTATTTTGGAATATGGAATTTTGTTCTTTAAAACAGAAAAGTGTAATCGCGGCCAGAAAACAGAAAAAAAGGAATGGTTGGCAGCTATGCCAATACCTTCTTCACCATGAAGCGTTGGTCGTCAGGCATAACCAGAATAAACTTCAAACAGCAAAAGAGAAACCACCCCTACCATTACCTTCTTCACCATGAAGCGTTGGTCATCAGGCATAACCAGAATCAGAGTAAACTTCAAACAGCAAAACAAGAGAAACCCTCCCCCTACCATTACCTTCTTCACCATGAAGCGTTGGTCGTCAGGCATAACCAGAATAAACTTCAAACAGCAAAAGAGAAACCACCCCTACCATTACCTTCTTCACCATGAAGCGTTGGTCATCAGGCATAACCAGAATCAGAGTAAACTTCAAACAGCAAAACAAGAGACCCCCCCCCCCCCCTACCATTACCTTCTTCACCATGAAGCGTTGGTCGTCAGGCATAACCAGAATCACTCTGCTTCCATCCTCCAGGAAGTCTTTGATCACCCTCTCCTTCTTCCACCCCTGTAACGCAGTGTAAAGTAATGTAGTGTAAAGCAGTGTAGTGTAAAGCAGTGTAAAGTAATGTAGTGTAAAGCAGTGTAAAGTAGTGTAGTGTAAAGTAATGTAGTGTAAAGTAATGTAGTGCAAAGCAGTGTAAAGTAATGTAGTGTAGTGTAAAGCAGTGTAAAGTAATGTGGTGTAAAGTAATGTAGTGTAAAGCAGTGTAAAGTAATGTAGTGTAAAGTAATGTAGTGTAAAGCAGTGTAAAGTAGTGTAGTGTAAAGCAGTGTAGTGTAAAGCAGTGTAAAGTAATGTAGTGTAAAGCAGTATAAAGTAATGTAGTGTAAAGCAGTGTAAAGAAATGTAGTGTAAAGCAGTATAAAGTAATGTAGTGTAAAGTAATAATAATAATAATGAAGAAAACTTATATAGCGCACATTCCAGGCTAGCTGCTCATGGCGCTTTACAAAAAATACATTTAATCAAATCACATCAATACCCATGCCCGCACGCACACAAGCACACACACTGACGAACATAGCATATTTACACGCGCATGCACACATACATACATACATACATACGTACGTACGTTCGTACATACATACATACACACAGACACAAACACACACACATCTCCACACACGTGCATAAGCACATGCCAGCGCGCGCATGCACACACACACACTTTCTGTCTCCCAACTTTCCCATGCCATTCATCATCCACACACGCTTTCATTCTCACAATCCGATCATGGTGGACAGTAGTGTTCAGAGAATAGATGGGTTTTCAGGTTGGTTTTGAAAACTGACAGGGAGTTGGAATGTCTGAGAGACAGAGGGAGTTTGTTCCAAGTAGCTGGGGCCTGAAAAGAAAAGGATCTCTCGCCATAAGTTTTCGTTTTAATTGAGGGAGGCTGTAGAATACGAGAATCAGAAGAAGAACGAAGCTGACGAGATGGAATGTAAGTATGAAGTAGATCAGACAGGTAAGTAGGAGCAGAGCCAGACATGACAGCAAAGGTAAGAGCAGAAAGCTTGTAGTTGATCCTGCTGGAGATTGGCAACCAGTGCAGAGAGTGCAGAAGGGGAGAAACATGTTCAAACTTGGAGGACTTAAGGATTAGTCGTGCAGCATTATTTTGGATTCTTTGGAGTTTGTTGAGAAGGTATTTTGGAAGGCCAGCAAGAAGAGAGTTGCAATAATCTATTCTCGAGAGGACAAAAGTAATGCAGTGTAAAGCAGTATAAAGTAATGCAGTGTAAAGCAGTATAAAGTAATGTAGTGTAAAGCAGTGTAGTGGAAAGCAGTGTAAAGTAATGTAGTGTAAAGCAGTATAAAGTAATGTAGTGTAAAGCAGTATAAAGTAATGCAGTGTAAAGCAGTATAAAGTAATGTAGTGTAAAGCAGTGTAGTGGAAAGCAGTGTAAAGTAATGTAGTGGAAAGAGCAGTGTAAAGTAATGTAGTGTAAAGTAATGTAGTGGAAAGAGCAGTGTAAAGCATTGATCGACTGATGGAAACATAGTCATCTGAATTCCTCTCTCATTCTTCCAGCTCTAGCCCAGCAATGCAAAGTGTGCAAAGTTATGCAATGTAATATAGTGCAAAACAATACAAAGTGCTCATTGTAAGGCAGGACTATAATCACTCATGTTTTCCATCATCCATGAAACTGTGAGTCTCCCCCTCCCTCCAGTCCCTCTGTCTCAAACTTTGAAAGGAAACAAGCCAAGGTGACACTTGCATGCTCTCTTCAGCTCACTCTCTTCCATATATATCTGAACTGAAGCATGTACTTACAGTAAAATAGAAAGCAATGAGATTGAGAGTACTATGACATTTTTTATGCATGCAATGATGTATCGAGGATTGAAAAGTGATAGGATAAACTGTCCTGATGAGATAAATCAGAACAATGTCCTGGCTCTTGCAGAAATCAATAAGACAAAGCATGCCAGTGTTAAAGATTTAATCAGACATTTGTCCCGACAGGACTCGATATTTGTCCTGCTCCCTTTCTATTCTCTTTCTGCGAAAAAGGGAAGCCATATAATATACTCACAGTGAACTTGAGAGCAATGAGGGCACTGAGGTGGAACCTTCTGTGCGTGGCTTCATCATCACCATCCCCATGGCTGTACACCATACCACACTCCTTACACTGTGTCGCTCCAAAACGCTCCTGGCCTGCGTCCTAGAAACACACCATATTATTAACCATATTGTTTGTTGTGTGGGTGGCTTCATCATCACCATCCCCATGGCTGTACACCATACCACACTCCTTACACTGTGTCGCTCCAAAACGCTCCTGGCCTGCGTCCTAGAAACACACCATATTATTAACCATATTGTTTGTTGTGTGGGTGGCTTCATCATCTGCATCCCCATGGCTGTACACCATACCACACTCCTTACACTGTGTCGCTCCAAAACGCTCCTGGCCTGCGTCCTAGAAACACACCATATTATTAACCATATTGTTTGTTGTGTGCATGGCTTCATCATCTGCATCCCCATGGCTGTACACCATACCACACTCCTTACACTGTGTCGCTCCAAAACGCTCCTGGCCTGCGTCCTAGAAACACACCATATTATTAACCATATTGTTTGTTGTGTGCGTGGCTTCATCATCTGCATCCCCATGGCTGTACACCATACCACACTCCTTACACTGTGTCGCTCCAAAACGCTCCTGGCCTGCGTCCTAGAAACACACCATATTATTAACCATATTGTTTGTTGTGTGCGTGGCTTCATCATCACCATCCCCATGGCTGTACACCATACCACACTCCTTACACTGTGTCGCTCCAAAACGCTCCTGGCCTGCGTCCTAGAAACACACCATATTATTAACCATATTGTTTGTTGTGTGCATGGCTTCATCATCACCATCCCCATGGCTGTACACCATACCACACTACTTACACTGTGTCGCTCCAAAACGCTCCTGGCCTGCGTCCTAGAAACACACCATATTATTAACCATATTGTTTGTTGTGTGCATGGCTTCATCATCTGCATCCCCATGGCTGTACACCATACCACACTCCTTACACTGTGTCGCTCCAAAACGCTCCTGGCCTGCGTCCTAGAAACACACCATATGGTATATTATTAACCATATTGTTTGTTGTGTGCATGGCTTCATCATCACCATCCCCATGGCTGTACACCATACCACACTCCTTACACTGTGTCGCTCCAAAACGCTCCTGGCCTGCGTCCTAGAAACACACCATATTATTAACCATATTGTTTGTTGTGTGCATGGCTTCATCATCTGCATCCCCATGGCTGTACACCATACCACACTCCTTACACTGTGTCGCTCCAAAACGCTCCTGGCCTGCGTCCTAGAAACACACCATATGGTATATTATTAACCATATTGTTTGTTGTGTGCATGGCTTCATCATCTGCATCCCCATGGCTGTACACCATACCACACTCCTTACACTGTGTCGCTCCAAAACGCTCCTGGCCTGCGTCCTAGAAACACACCATATTATTAACCATATTGTTTGTTGTGTGCGTGGCTTCATCATCTGCATCCCCATGGCTGTACACCATACCACACTCCTTACAATGTGTCGCTCCTGCCCTGCGTCCTAGAAACACACCATATGGTATATTATTAACCATATTGTTTGTTGTGTGGGTGGCTTCATCATCAGCATGTCCAGCACTGTACACCATACCACTCTCCTTACACTGTGTCGCTCCTGCCCTGCGTCCTAGAAACACACCATATGGTATATTATTAACCATATTGTTTGTTGTGTGGGTGGCTTCATCATCAGCATGTCCAGCACTGTACACCATACCACACTCCTTACAATGTGTCGCTCCAAAACGCTCCTGCCCTGCGTCCTAGAAACACACCATATGGTATATTATTAACCATATTGTTTGTTGTGTGGGTGGCTTCATCATCAGCATGTCCAGCACTGTACACCATACCACTCTCCTTACACTGTGTCGCTCCAAAACGCTCCTGGCCTGCGTCCTAGAAACACACCATATGGTATATTATTAACCATATTGTTTGTTGTGTGGGTGGCTTCATCATCAGCATGTCCAGCACTGTACACCATACCACACTCCTTACACTGTGTCGCTCCAAAACGCTCCTGGCCTGCGTCCTAGAAACACACCATATGGTATATTATTAACCATATTGTTTGTTGTGTGGGTGGCTTCATCATCAGCATGTCCAGCACTGTACACCATACCACACTCCTTACAATGTGTCGCTCCAAAACGCTCCTGCCCTGCGTCCTAGAAACACACCATATGGTATATTATTAACCATATTGTTTGTTGTGTGGGTGGCTTCATCATCAGCATGTCCAGCACTGTACACCATACCACACTCCTTACAATGTGTCGCTCCAAAACGCTCCTGCCCTGCGTCCTAGAAACACACCATATGGTATATTATTAACCATATTGTTTGTTGTGTGGGTGGCTTCATCATCAGCATGTCCAGCACTGTACACCATACCACACTCCTTACAATGTGTCGCTCCAAAACGCTCCTGGCCTGCGTCCTAGAAACACACCATATGGTATATTATTAACCATATTGTTTGTTGTGTGGGTGGCTTCATCATCAGCATGTCCAGCACTGTACACCATACCACTCTCCTTACACTGTGTCGCTCCAAAACGCTCCTGGCCTGCGTCCTAGAAACACACCATATGGTATATTATTAACCATATTGTTTGTTGTGTGGGTGGCTTCATCATCAGCATGTCCAGCACTGTACACCATACCACACTCCTTACAATGTGTCGCTCCAAAACGCTCCTGCCCTGCGTCCTAGAAACACACCATATGGTATATTATTAACCATATTGTTTGTTGTGTGGGTGGCTTCATCATCAGCATGTCCAGCACTGTACACCATACCACACTCCTTACAATGTGTCGCTCCAAAACGCTCCTGCCCTGCGTCCTAGAAACACACCATATGGTATATTATTAACCATATTGTTTGTTGTGTGGGTGGCTTCATCATCAGCATGTCCAGCACTGTACACCATACCACACTCCTTACAATGTGTCGCTCCAAAACGCTCCTGACTAATGTCATAAAATGAAGGGGGGAAAAAACAACCAATGACATAGCATACAATAGTAGGATAAGAACATAATTTCATCATCAGCATGAGTGTACATCATGCAAATTGCCATATTCCTTATGTTTATTGGCCCAAACCCTTCCTGGCCTACTAAACCCTAAGACTCAGTTAGTAAGAGCACACCAGCAATGCATGCACAGCACATGACACGGGGTGTGGGTGTGTGTGTGAAAATGAAGGGTACATTTGGGACTTGCGTTGTTTTACAATTTTCTTTCTTTCCCTCACCAGGACGAGTTGCTTGTTGTCTCCTCTGGCCATGACTTTCTTGTTGACCACACAGTCCTTGGGGGAGGTCAAAGGTCCACTGGTGGAGGGGCTGAAAACACACACACATGATGACTTTTTTGTTGACCAGTCCTTGGGGGAGGTCAAAGGGCCACTATCGGAGGGGCTGAAAACACACAACTTTCTTGTTGACCACACAGTCCTTGGGGGAGGTCAAAGGTCCACTGGTGGAGGGGCTGAAAACACACACACACATTTATTTTTTATTATTTTTTTTCATTATAGTCCTGTCAACAGCTACGGTCATCTCAGGACTGTCACCGCGTATGACTTTCTTGTTGACCACACAGTCCTTGGAGGAGGTCAAAGGGCCACCAGTGGAGGGGCTGAAAACACACATGACTTTCTTGTTGACCACACAGTCCTTGGGGGAGGTCAAAGGGCCGGCCACCAGTGGAGGGGCTGAAAACACAGAAACATTCACATAGCAACTGATTCGACAAATCATTTTCCAGACTGGGCTGGCGATTTTGGAAGAATTGACAAAAGTAAATATTAATAATATGCCATTCTGTCGTTTCCAACCATGACTGCCAGATAGCAGAGGGATCAACTGCTATTCCGGCGGGCTGGGCTAAACTTTGTTTATTGTGTTAGGGTTAGTGTTAACCCTTATGTACAGATGTGCGCATGTGACGCTCCAATCTCCCATCTGAAGCACTGGGTTCCAGGCCTATGACGCTCCCATCTCCCATCTGAAGCATTGTGTTCCAGGCCCATGACGCTCCCATCTCCCATCTGAAGCATTGTGTTCCAGGCCATGACGCTCCCATCTGAAGCATTGTGTTCCAGGCCATGACGCTCCCATCTGAAGCATTGTGTTCCAGGCCCATGACGCTCCCATCTGAAGCATTGTGTTCCAGGCCCATGACGCTCCCTTCTCCCATCTGAAGCACTGGGTTCCAGGCCCATGATGCTCCCATCTGAAGCATTGTGTTCCAGGCCCATGACGCTCCCATCTGAAGCATTGTGTTCCAGGCCTATGACGCTCCCATCTCCCATCTGAAGCAGTGTTCCAGGCCCATGATGCTCCCATCTCCCATCTGAAGCATTGTGTTCCAGGCCCATGACGCTCCCATCTGAAGCATTGTGTTCCAGGCCCATGATGCTCCCATCTGAAGCATTGTGTTCCAGGCCCATGACGCTCCAATCTCCCAACCTGCCTACTTGGAATTTTCCCAATCAGTAGCCCAGCCATCAATTTTCAGTAGCATGGCACATTTTTTCGTAGCATCCACAAACGATGGCAATCAATTTGTTCTCTTCCTGAGCCGAAACGCACTGCTTATGTTTCGCCGATTGAACGTGTTGACGGTCGTCTCTACCGCCATGATTCACAGCGAAGTCTGCATGGCAGAGGTTGCAGTGAGCATGGTTCGCACCGAGTCGACTTCTGACGATGCAAGGCCACTCCTCCGTGTGAGCTATTTTGCAAACTTGTGCGTCAGGCCGATGTTTTTTCTTAGAACAAGATGGTGTACCAGATGATTTTCGTTTTCTGGTTTGGGTTCGGTTTTTTTTGTTTGAAACATCTCCCGAATCGCTACTGCTGCTGGAGTCCGCCATTTTTTCAGAGAAAGTAATAAGAATGCATGCGCAGTCACTGATAAAAACGGAAGTGACTAGGTTATCGCGCGTGACACAGCGTCTGCTCTTAGAAACAAACAAAACCGAGAACTGCCTAAGCAAAAATAAAATGCGGCGACATTTTTTTCCCTCCGTAGCAATGTTAAGGTTGCCGCAGCTCCGTAGCAAAGCTTTATTTTTTGTAGCTGCTACGGCCAAATCGTAGCAGTAGGCAGGTCTGCATCTGAAGCAGTGGGTTCCAGGCCAGTGCCTCACATAACGCTGCAAAATTAAACCTGACACACATTTAAAACAAAATCAATAAAAATGATAATGAGACACCCCGTAAAATATCTAGGTCAGCAGGTGACCCTTTAAACATTTTCTGTCCAGTAGTAACATATTTATTGCGCTCATTCTGACCTTGTGATTTCGAAAATAGAATTAATGCTGATAGTAGACACCTTGATCAGGGTACATCCCCACTCTCAGCCAGGACAGTAGGAACCCTGTTAATGCTGATAGTAGACACCTTGATCAGGGTACATCCCCACTCTCAGCCAGGACAGTAGGAACCCTGTTAATGCTGATAGTAGACACCTTGATCAGGGTACATCCCCACTCTCAGCCAGGACAGTAGGAACCCTGTTAATGCTGATAGTAGACACCTTGATCAGGGTACATCCCCACTCTCAGCCAGGAGGACAGTAGGAACCCTGTTAATGCTGATAGTAGACACCTTGATCAGGGTACATCCCCACTCTCAGCCAGGACAGCTTGGAAACAAAATATAAATAACAAGTTTGCTTTCATTGTAAGAGTAAGAGTTATTCATGCACCTTCTTTTCAAATTTAACACAATTTTCAGAAAAAAATCGAGTGCAACACTCGCAACATAATTTACCTCACACATATTCACAGCATAGGCATATTGATTTAAATCACTTTAAATTTAATTTAAATAGCAAACCCTGAACAATACAAATTCAACACAAAACTTCATTTTTAAGTTGTCTTTAGTCGAATTTAACCACTAGCTGTTAATCACTAAGTCTAACTCTCACAATACAAATGAACATGAACTCACCTGCTGTCTTTGCGGGCTTGTCACTAAGTCTAACTCACAATACAAGTGAACATGAACTCACCTGCTGTCTTTGCCGGCTTGTCTGGCGCTGCGTCGTTTCCCAGAGAAGATGGAGTAGTACTTTCCATGATGACTGCTAGACGACGCCTCTGACTGATCATTGGATGATGCATCACTCTGGGAACCAATCACAGCATCCGACACATCTGAACCTTGTGTTGACATCCTGCCAGAACCAACCACAGGTCCCGACACATCTGACGCAAGGGACTGAGAATCGTGGCTGAAGAGAGATTGCGAATTTGACGCTTCTGGCTGTTTGTCCACAGCAATGTCGTCAGACGACAGGAATTCAGAGTCCTGGAAGAAGGCACTGTCATCAGAAGCCTTTCCGCCTGACCTCAATTCTTCAGGTTTCTGTGTGCCTCTCTTTGGAGTTTCATCAATGCTAGCACCTTTCCTGTCAGAATTCGACTCTGTTGATGTTTGTCTGGTAATGCTCTTTGCTTCAGGCTCAGTTTTCTCAGTGGCAATGCCTCGAAGGCTTCCATCATCCGACAGATTCTTCACGGTAGCCCATTTCCCAGGCTGTGTCTTGGGGGGGTTTCTTTTCTGCGTCTTTTTGCCAGTGGAATTTGATCGTTGTTTAGGCGACTTTCTGTTCTTTGCAGTCGACCTACCGTTCCGATCAGACCCCGGCGTAAACCTAAGGTCAAATCCTTTATGAACCACCTTGGAGGCAGACCCTGGCGATTTGTGCTTGAAGAATTTCCGTGGCTTATCCGGCGTAGTGATGCTGTCGCTTTCAGCTTCCACAGACTTGGTCGGCTCTGGCGGCAGCTTGGTCTGTTGGTTCAGCTTAGCTTTGGGAGGAAGCGACTTTCCCCTCGCCCTTCGCCGGTTCACCACAGGCTTCGCCTCAGACCGTTTAGCATTGCCGTTGTAGACATTTTTTATGGGGGATAAAGCAGGGCGACGTTTGTTTTTATCAGCGCTGGGACTTTGGTTTCTTTTCTCCACGCCCTTCCCTCTGATTCTGGCCAACACAGAAGACGCATTCTCAGCTTGGGGCGATTTGGGCAGGTTGAGCTTCTTCCTGCTGCTGTGGTAGAACGACTTGGTTCTGAAGCGCATCGACTCATCGTCGCTATCGGCAACCAGCGGGTCTTTGTTGGGGGAGGAGGAGGGGGAGGAAGAGGGGCTGCCGGTTATCAGACTTTTCAGCCGTTTGGATTTGGGGGGAGAGGGGGCAACTTCACACAGTTGTCTGAAAAATAGAACAAACTTCATGAATTCATCATTTCATGGTCACCAGTTTTAACCCTCTCACTCCCGATCACTCGAACCGAGAATTGATCATGTTCACTAAGTCAAGGGGAGTAACTCCGAACGTCACACCGAATCTTTTATTTAAAAGAATCACCCAGAATAAAGTCTAACTCACCTTTAATTTCTGAAAGATGCATATTGAATAGCAATATTTTCATTCGAAAGCTAACACGTTGCACAACAAACCATGAATTAGAAGAAAAAATCCGTAATGGCACTCCGAACATCGAATCAGGTCAATACTGCTCACGTTACGTGAAAAAAAATTGGTGTCACTTTGAAAAATCCGTTCAAAAAGACTAGTGGGTGCTTTCCCTTGCTGTAAAAGACAAAAACGGAACAGGGAGAGTCAGGAACAGGAAGAACTAACTTAGTATATTGCATTGTGGGTAGGGTGAAAGTGAAAGTGAAAGTACTAGACCTGTTCAGCGGGCGCTATGGGAACCAGGGAAGTAAAACAATTCCGCGAGTTTGGCGTCAGCAACTGTGAGAGGGTTAACTTATTTAAACATGGTGCCAATGAAATTTTCCTAAATAGAATATCATCACTGAACACAAGATTAGGCCTTGAGGCATTATTTTGACTAGCTTGCACTAATAAATTGCAGGCTCACTAAATCAGTTATCAAGAAGTATAAAAATGATTTACAGTGTATTAGAATAGCCATCGCCAACTAGTGCCAAACCCACATTTTCACCCATAAGAAAGCAACTTGTCTCCAACTCTTTTCTAGCACTGAATTATCTCCCTTACTGTCCTAAAAGTGGATTTAGCCAAACTAGTTATTACTGTCCCTTAGTGCAGTTGACCAATGCTACAAGTTTTACACACTGAGAATGAGAGTGAGAGAAAGAGAGACAATGAGAGAGGGAGAGAGAGAGAAACTTGAAAACTTAAACTTTATTTTCCAAGGATATAGATTATTACTATATTATTAGGCAAAGCCTATTCTTCCAATCTGTCCTTGATACATCACAAAATAGAACACAAACGCGGGAAGACATACTATTATTAATATTATGAAACATAAAGCTGAACAGAGAGCAGGCATGAAAGTGGATGAAGATTAAAAAAAAAGAGGAGATTTTTTCAGCTGAGAAATCCTTCCACCCGGATTTTCACCTAACGTCAGAAGTTTTGTTGACCGACGGGGGGGGGGGTGTCAGAAAGAGAGGGGGGGGGGGGGGGGGGGGGGGGGGGGAGAGAGAAAGGATGAGAGAAAGTAAAGAAGAGAGGGAAAGACAATTCAAATCAGAATGAATTGAGTCAGTCAGTGTAAAAAACCCATCCTAAGCCCAACCCCCCTCAGACTAAAAGCGGTGCCCATTGGCTACCTCTTCCTGGCCGGCCTCTGTTGCTGCATCAGTGAGCGCATCTCTTCCCTGGTCAGCGACATGCTTCAACTTCACTGCTGCAGCCTCACCGCCTGCAACAGTGACATGTACTTCACTGCACTGCACAATAATCACAGTGAAAGAACAAAAATGGACATCTAATGATAGCTGTCGAGCCGTTTAATCTGGGGCCAAAGACACTTAGAGCTTACGCAAACACAGGGCACCTGGCTCTCAGCTTGAAGCCACATTTCACAAACTGTTCATACCAGTGCCACTCAGTCATACTGTGAGTTGAAAAAACAGTTAGGCTGCAATCAGTCTTTCACTCTTTGCACACACAGGGCACCTGGCTCCCAGCTTGAGGCCACATTTCACAAACTGTTCATACCAGTGCCACTCAGTGTCACACTGTGAGTGGAAAAAGCAGTCAGGCTGCGGTCAGTCTTTGCACAAACACAGGGCACCTGGCTCCCAGCTTGAGGCCACATTTCACAAACTGTTCATACCAGTGCCACTCAGTCACACTGTGAGTAGAAAAAGCAGTCAGGCTGCGATCAGTCTGCACAAACACAGGGCACCTGGCTCCCAGCTTGAGGCCACATTTCACAAACTGTTCATACCAGTGCCACTCAGTCACACTGTGAGTAGAAAAAGCAGTCAGGCTGCGGTCAGTCTTTGCACAAACACAGGGCACCTGGCTCCCAGCTTGAAGCCACATTTCACAAACTGTTCATACCAGTGCCACTCACAGTCACACTGTGAGTGGAAAAAGCAGTCAGGCTGCGGTCAGTCTTTGCACAAACACAGGGCACCTGGCTCCCAGCTTGAAGCCACATTTCACAAACTGTTCATACCAGTGCCACTCACAGTCACACTGTGAGTGGAAAAAGCAGTCAGGCTGCGGTCAGTCTTTGAGTAAACTCAAAGTCAAAAGTCTTTGCTGGGGTTGGCTAGCTCCAGTTAGCTGTAGTTAGCTGGGGTGAACATGATTCATGAACATTAGTATTTAGTAGCTGCTGACACCTCCCTGTAGTTTTTTCCTCCCCAGGCCAGAGATAGGAAACCTTCGTCATTCTAAGTACTCTCCATGTTATGTAACCCCAAGACAAGTCTCAGATATCATAATCTGTCTTAGCTAACTTTCAAGTGTTTTTCCCTGTCTGTTTCTTCTTCCTCCAAGTACTTCCTATTGGGTATGTTTATCCTGCCCCACGCCCAGTCTTCTATGTGTTATGTGAGTTATCCATTCTTCCAAGTTGTTCCTATTGGGTATGTTTATCCTGCCCCACGCCCAGTCTTCTACGTGTTATCATCCATTCCCCCAAGTTGTTCCTATTGGGTATGTTTATCCTGCCCCACGCCCAGTCTTCTACGTGTTATCATCCATTCCTCCAAGTTGTTCCTATTGGGTATGTTTATCCTGCCCCACGCCCAGTCTTCTACATGTTATCATCTATTCCTCCAAGTTGTTCCTATTGGGTATGTTTATCCTGCCCCACGCCCAGTCTTCTACATGTTATCATCTATTCCTCCAAGTTGTTCCTATTGGGTATGTTTATCCTGCCCCATGCCCAGTCTTCTACGTGTTATCATCCATTCCTCCAAGTTGTTCCTATTGGGTATGTTTATCCTGCCCCACGCCCAGTCTTCTACGTGTTATCATCCATTCCTCCAAGTTGTTCCTATTGGGTATGTTTATCCTGCCCCACGCCCAGTCTTCTACGTGTTATCATCCATTTCCAAGTTGTTCCTATTGGGTATGTTTATCCTCATCCATTCCTCCAAGTTGTTCCTATTGGGTATGTTTATCCTGCCCCACGCCCAGTCTTCTACGTGTTATCATCCATTCCCCCAAGTTGTTCCTATTGGGTATGTTTATCCTGCCCCACGCCCAGTCTTCTACGTGTTATCATCCATTCCTCCAAGTTATTCCGATTGGGCATGTTTATCCTGCCCAGTCTTCTACGTGTTATGAGTTCTTCTCATCCATTCAGACTCCAAGTTCTTCCTATTGGGTATGTTTATCCTGCCCCAAAGTCTTCTACGCGTTATGCGAGTTCTCATCCATTCCACCAGCACATGGCCTTGCCGCTGCCCAATACTGTAGTGGAACGGGCAGCTCGGCTTTAAGTTGAACGTAGCTAACATCTTTTTATTTTTTATTTTGTTATAACATTTTTTATTTCCCTCTCTCATCCCTCCACTCCACAATTCCTTCATTCTCCCACACACTCATCCATCAACATGCATTTTTCAATATTAAGCATATTAATTTATATATGTATAAATAATATTAATAAATGTATGAATCAGTCAAACAATAAATTCCATTTACATCTAAAGTAGCTAACATCTTTGTGCATGCGTTTGCACAAGGGATCTCGATTCCTTCCTTCCATTAAGTGGTGGAATGGATGACACGAACTCACATAGCATGCATCCTGTGTACCAATGACTGAATGAGGCTTTATACAGAAAATTCTCTGCCCCTGTCTTGTGCCCTGAGATGTAAACGCCAGTCTACTTAAGATTATCATCCTTGCCTGTCATGGTGAAGTAGTAGTATAATTATATATATATATATATATGAGTAATGACTCAGTGCCAAAAGGTGCGCACTTCTTTATGTATGCCACGAAAAGTAACGCAAGCCACAACGTACGCCACAAAATAATGCTGGATTTTTGTACCAAATGAGTTTAATAAAGCATATTAATCTCATATTCTGTGTTTGTTTACATTCATGCGTACAAGTAGAGAGCGATATAGAGCATTTTTGTTTGAAAAACTTCAGCAGAATCATAACAATTTAGAAGTTTTTGAAACAGCGTGTGTCGAATATAAAACATTACAACAATTGCAGGGAATGAAGCCTTTTGAGGTTTTATAGTCTTTTCTATGGACGGTTGTAGTGCAGTAAACCAAGCCTATCATGTGTGGATGAAAGACAATTTCTTGTATCTCAAGGCTTGCTAAAATACATCAATGGGGCAAAGTTGTGTCTTTCTGTTAAATATATTTTGGGTCTTGTTCAATGTAGTGATTGATTTAGTAACACATTGTTTTTATTGTGTGTGTGTGTGTGTGTGTGTGTGTGTGTGTGTGTGTGTGTGTTTGTGCACGCGCGAGTGTGTTTCTGCATTTGTAATTTTGTGTGATTCTCTCTCTCTCCGTCATTTCGGTGTCTCTGTTCTATCTGTCATTTGTCGCAGTCATTTTTTCCCCCAACTGTTTCTTCTCCTCTCCCTTTCCACTACGATTACTGTTGTCAGTATTATGTACATGATTATGGTATTGTGCTTGCGGAACATATGTGCATTTTCCCCCAAATATTTCATTGTAAATTGATTTTTTTGTTTACAGTTTTTGCTTTTCATCTTGTTTGCTTCAGTTGTATTTCTTATTTATTTATGACGACAGGATGAAAAAAAGTTTTGTTTATTTAGCTTATTCCTTTATCGTCATTAAAGATCATTTTGACTTGACTTGACTTATAAAAGAAAGTTGGTAAGCAGTCCATTTAATTATTTTGTTTTTGTTTGTCAGTTGTTTTTTGTCACTGACTGTTGTAATGTGATAAATGAAGAGTGGCGTCTGCGACACTGAATGAAATATGCACAATTTGTTCTCTTACTGGACTTCTAAAATGCATCAATTAGATAATGGTATGTGTTTGGAAGCTTTGTCAAGTTTGTTGTGTCTTGTTTACTGCAGTGAATATGCAGTTCAGTTAGCGAAGGCTGAAGTGGCTTGTTTTGTTCTGAAAAGCTGTGAGGGGTACACCTCTTGTAATGCTGATGTTTGCCGCGTGACATAGTTCATGCAATCATATGTTTAATAAAGCATATTAATCTCTAATTTTGTGTTTGTTTACATTCATATGTTCTAGTAGAAAGAGACCATTTTTATTTAAACAACTTCAGCAGAATCATGACAATTTAAATGTTTTTGAAATGGTGCGTGTCAAACATAAAATATTACAAGACCATTAATAATTGTTATTTAAGCTTAAAATAGCATATTTTAGTGTCTAACACTTTGCTTTTGAATCTTTTTATGAAAATAATAACTTTTAGGTCAATTTATCAATTTGAAGAGAAAATACTGGCACTTAATTGTTGTAATAGTTTATGTTTGTCACAGCCACAATTCGCACATGTTCAAACTCATTTTTCTCAAAAACCACCCAAAAAGTTATCTTTTTGCTGCACAGCATGATGACATATACTTTACACTTTCACTTAAAGTCTTGGCATTCCAATGTAAAGTTGATTTTTAAGGGTGCCTGTCCACATTCAGTGCACACCTTTTGGCACTGAGTCATATATATATATAGAGAGAGAGATAGAATGAATATAAAGTCTGTTATAAGCTGAGCGCCGTTCCCCTAGTCTGAAGGACTAAAGTAAAAAGTTGGTGCATTTGAAATGCAGAATAGTTTGCTTTGATAACACTTTTTTGTATCCAATGTCTGTATTTGTGAACCTCAGAAACAAACTCAGTTTACTTAACTTTACAATTTGTTCTGTGTTCTGAAAAGAAAAGAAGAAAATAATGTGCTGATTTACTTTTTTTCCCAATGGGAGAGACAGACAATGCCTATGCAAAGACAGCTGTTTCATCTTGTGACTCTCCAGTCTGCATGTCGGCCTGCAAAGAATGTCCACAGTGAACGTTAGAGAGAGATATATGGGTCTCAAATTTTTTAAATGAAAACAAAAACCTGCCAGTTTCTAAGCGATAAAATCACATAACTTTAAAAGTCTGATAAATAAAAACATTACATTTCTTATATGTTTAGCCACAGTAAAAGTTTGTATTATTTTTTATTAAAAAGGTAGTCATAAATCAATCGTTCATACACACGCTCGCGTATACATTTGTTACCTCAACAGACCCATAATAATCATCATACTAACAGCAAATTTCAACAAGAAATGTCACAGACTAATAGCAAACAATGAAAACAACTTAACACACCATGATTTGCTGGAGCTATGAGAAAATACTGTGACATAACACCATGGTTGTGATGTAATCATTGATGTTCGTCATCAGGTGAGGGACACCACATTATCACTATTTTCTCAGAAATCGGTTGAAAAATTGTCCTGCCACTTTGCACATGTTTTGCCTCATTTATATCCTTTCTAAATATGCATGTATTTAAATGGTATTAATAGTTTCATTTTTTACCCTCTATGTCCACTTTTCATGCCCACCTTTTGGCACAGTATACAATATAGCCACAGAAAATGATTTGCATCTGACTTAAGCGGTGGAATGGATGACACGAACTCACATAACATCATGTTAAACATGCATCCTGTGCGCCAATAACCCTAACCCTGCGCCTGATTTCACACTGATATAGGTTGACTGGGTGCTCTCAAGAACGACAGCCTGCCGTCGGCCGAGGAGGAAGTCCGCCACCCATCTGTTGACATTGCCCCTTATGCCATGCATGTGTAGTTTATATGCAGCAGAAGGCTATGAAGTATGATTGACCTTGTCAAAGTCCATGATTATCATGTCTGTTTGCTGACCGGCTTCCAGATTCTGTCAGCTCCTCTATTAGTTCAATGAGCTGAGTCTGGCAGCTGCGTTTGGATCTGAAGCCATGCTGCTGAGGGGTCAGGATGTTATTCTGCTCCAGGTGTTTCATCATGGAGCTGACCATGACGTGCTCCAGGATCTTGCAGGCAATGCACGTCAGGGAGACTGGCCTGTAATTGGCAGGGTCATGGTGCTCTCCCTTCTTGTAAATCGGAGCAAACTTTGTTTGCCTCACAGTCACACTAAACATTCTCAATGAATACACACAGTAGAAACAACTTTTTGCCTTTCTCGGGTAAGGGATAGGGTTAGGGCAAGGTTAGGGTTAGTTTTCATGAAACAACTTTTAAGTGACTGAAATGGCCTCTTGTAGTCCTAGTTTAGTAGATAGGGACAATATAAGCCGTCAAGCTTTTTAGAGTCCCGTCTTTTTATAATCAGTGTTATATATATATATGTTACAGTCAAAATGAGAAATTAGTCATTACGGGTAATGCCTGAAAATTTCAGTCATTTCCGAAACAACCTGTTTCAAACAGCCATTACTGGAAATGGCTAAAATTTTCAGTCACTACCGGTAATGCCTGAAAATTGTCTCCAGTCAATACCGGAAATGACTAAACACAAAACACCATAGTGAACCTAAATGGTTTTTATTTTATGGTGCATTCAATCAGAAAAATAAATGAATTTTATGGCTAAAAGTAAGTCTATGAACACGATAACAAATAAAGTCAGAACAATATTTTTTTTTACAAATAATGGTCAAGGTTTAGTGCGGTCAAATTTCCCTAAGATACTCATCAAAGCATCTAAATAAAATTAAATAATTTGGAGATTTGTCGAGACGATTTTTGAACAAGTTACTTCTGGTTCTAGTTACTATTTGGTGCACATTTTAGGCGTTAGTTAATTCATTCCAGTTGTTAGCAACTCTATTGCTGAAGCAATTTTCCCTTATGTTATTGTTGAAACGGTTAGTAAAGACCTTGCCGTAGGGCTTTCTAGTCACACTGTATCTGTAGTCAGTACATTGGCAGTAACCACTTCTGGCATTTGAAACTAACAATTGAGAAAGTTCAAAGGAGAGCAACAAAATTAGTAAAATGTTGTAAAGATTTAACGTACAGTGATAGATTAAAGCTGTTGAACTTACATTCACTAAAGGGTAGGCGGATAAGAGGTGACCTCATTCAAATGTACAAAAATTTTCACAACTTAGTTGATATCAGTTTTGAGTCTCTCTTCTCACTATCCTTGTCTGACACAACTAGAAACCAAGAGGGGAATGTACAAGTTCAACGGTTTAATACTAACAAACGAAAGCATTGTTTTAGTAACAGAGTTGCTAATTCCTGGAACTCACTGCCACCTGAACTAAAAAATGCACCATCTACTATAGTACTAACGGCAGTAACGCCTTCAAAAATCTACTTGACAAAAATGAAAATGTTAGTGAAATGGTTTATAATTATGATTGATATTGCAATCATAGTTTGATTGTTTTTCGCATGCAAATGCAACCTTATTAGAGAAAACATTCTGGATCTGGATCTGGATCAGTGGATGGGACATATAAGCCGCGAGGCTTAGGCAGAAGCCAGTCCCTCTACTAGTACTAACTACTACTAACCGCAATACTGTAATCTGTATTGTGGTTCACTAAATATTTTTCCCAAAGATAAATCTGCATGACCATTAAGTATCTTATACGCTTCAATAATATCTCCTCTTATTCTCCTGCCTTCTCTTGTGATCCATTGATCCAATCAATTTATCAAATGATGTATGGTCACTGCGCACTAGATATAGTAGAATAGACTATCCCTCAAAGCAGATGAAGTAGTACTAGTAGACCTAGTAGTAGTACTAGTAGTAGAATAGGGACTAATCAAGCCGTCAAGCTTTTTTATAAAAGGAAAGCATGCTAAAATAATGCAATATGCAATAATTAACAAAATCTATCAAAAGCTCTATCTATTCCACATGATCACTAGTATCAGTTCAGTCAGTCAAGGAAAATGGTGGCTTTCAGTTTCACAAATGAGCAACCTTGCACTTGCACTAGCAGTCCTTTGATTTTGTCGCTTCCTCAGTTCCTGGGCTCAAATTCCACGCAATGTTACCAATACCATACACTTAATTGTTAATTAACCATTTCGGCTAGTTTTATTCATCTAATAATTTTTTTTATAGTGATCTTAAAGTCATTACTTACAGTAAATTCGGTCCTTGAAAAGGTGTAAAACGCTGCAAAGTCAGCAACATCGAACTGCGCCAAAAGTGTTGATATTTGCCGCCACCATGTGACCACAAAATGTAAAACAAACTTTCATTGGCTGTAACAACAGGCACTCTTTTGCGTTTCCGGTCTACTTTCGATTCTTGCGTAGCAAACGTCATTAGCATAGCATAGCATAAATGGCACTATAGGCTATTTTGTTTAGCCTTTTGCCCTCTAAATATGTTTTTGATTTTTATTTGGTTTGGCTTCATTCACTGATGACTACTAAGGCATCTGTGTTTTATTCCTTTAAATCTGTATATTAACTGAATACATTATTATTTTTGTTTTGGAAAAACTTGTCTATGATATTTTTGAATGAATTTAATGACTTTGCATTAACTGCTTCATCGGGAAGGTTATTCCATGCATTTATTACTCTGTTAGTAAAAAAGTTTTAGCTAGTCTGGTGTTAGTATCTTTTTTGTACAGCTTAAAGTTATGGCCACGGGTTCTATCACCCTCACAAAGAGTTAGTAGGCTGTTAGTAGTGGAATAATCGTATAAATGGTGACATATTTTATAAACTTCAATCATATCACCCCTGAGCCTTCTATACTCTAGGCTAGGTATCCGCAGATAAATAAGTCTTTCCTCATAGGTCACTCATAAATTCGTAAATTTGTATTAAACTATTATTATCGTTATATTTCTTTACGTTTTTGGTGGGGTTTTTTTAGCGCCCGGCAATCTGTCTCCCCCTCCTTTCCACTACCCACTATGCTTTCTTTTTTTGCCCCCCCCCCCCCCCCCCCCCCCCCCCCCCCCCCCCCCCCCTCCTGTTTTACTTAATTTTACTTTTTCTCTTTGCCCCGGCATTTGCTGCTTCAGTTTGCCTTTATCTCTGTGTTCTATCCTGTCTTGTTTTCCCCCCTCTTCTTTCATCGAACAACCTCCATCATCTTGCTCATGGTTCCGTTGTCATAGAACTGGGGGACTTTCCAGTCTAACAGCTTACGTGACGGCTAGGCCTATGTTGTTTCAAGTTGGGGGACCAGGGCCAGTGTATATAGCATAGCATAGCATAAATGGCACTATAGGCTATTTTGTTTAGCCTTTTGCCCTCTAAATATGTTTTTTGATTTTTATTTGGTTTGGCTTCATTCACTGATGACTACTAAGGCATCTGTGTTTTATTCCTTTAAATCTGTATATTAACTGAATACATTTTGTTTTGGAAAAACTTGTCTATGATATTTTTGAATGAATTTAATGACTTTGCATTAACTGCTTCATCGGGAAGGTTATTCCATGCATTTATTACTCTATTAGTAAAAAAGTTTTGTGCTAGTCTGGTGTTAGTATCTTTTTTGTACAGCTTAAAGTTATGGCCACGGGTTCTATCACCCTCACAAAGAGTTAGTAGGCTGTTAGTAGTGGAATAATCGTATAAATGGTGACATATTTTATAAACTTCAATCATATCACCCCTGAGCCTTCTATACTCTAGGCTAGGTATCCGCAGATAAATAAGTCTTTCCTCATAGGTCATATCATTTGTACCAACAATCTTTTTTGTAAACCTCCTCTGAACTCCCTCTAGCATATCAATGTGTTTTCTCAAATGTGGATACCATACAGGATTTCCATACTCTAACATAGGTCTCACCAAAGCCTTAAATAAAGGAATCATTATAACTTTTGATTTGTTAGTAATAATGCTAACAAGCAGACCAGACATCCTGTTGGCCTTTAATACAATATTATTTATGTGAGGTTCGAAAGTCAAGCCCGGGTCCACAAACACCCCAAGATCTTTCTCAACATCTGTAGGTTCCAGCACCCGTTTATCTTCATTATTTTTCATATAATATGTATGCTTGGGATTATTTTTACCGAGGTGCATAACCTTACACTTTTGACTATTAAATTTCATGAGCCAAGTATCAGCCCACGTAACTAAGTTATCAATGCACATTTGAACTCTTTTTCTTGATTCATCATTGTTTTCTACATTATTGTATGCCTTAGTGTCATCAGCAAAGATCTTCATATTACAGTCTACACAAGTTGGTAAATCATTTATAAAGTACAGGAATAAAGTGGGACCCAGGACACTACCCTGTGGGACCCCACTAGTGACATCTACCTTTTTAGAACTAAATCCATTTATAGTTACATATTGTGTGCGCTCGCTCAAAAAATCCCTGATCCACCCCAACAGTCTTCCGCCCACGCCATAACCCGCCAGCTTCAAAATAAGTTTGGAATGTGAAACAGTATCGAACGCCTTCTGAAAATCTAGGTAAACGGCGTCCACTGGCCTACCTTCCTCCAGGGAGCCTATCCAGTCTCCCAAGGTGACTAACAGCTGGGGGGACAGAGCTTATTATATGTCAGTTATTGCCGGTTACGGCAGGTGGACATCATTGGCAGAAGGGGGTCAGGGGGAGGGTTTGGGGGGTGTTGTTGGCGGCTTACGTTACGGCTGCTGTAGGGGTGTGATGTTTGGGGGACAGAGCTTGAAGGGGCAGGGGGAAAGGCTTTGGGGGGTGTCGTTGGCGGCTTACGTCACTGCTGCTGTAGGGGTGTGATGTTTGGGGGACAGAGCTTGAAGGGGCAGGGGGAAAGGCTTTGGGGGGTGTCGTTGGCGGCTGTAGGGGTGTGATGTTTGGGGGACAGAGCTTGAAGGGGCAGGGGGAAAGGCTTTGGGGGGTGTCGTTGGCGGCTGTAGGGGTGTGATGTTTGGGGGACAGAGCTTGAAGGGGCAGGGGGAAAGGCTTTGGGGGGTGTCGTTGGCGGCTGTAGGGGTGTGATGTTTGGGGGACAGAGCTTGAAGGGGCAGGGGGAAAGGCTTTGGGGGGTGTCGTTGGCGGCTGTAGGGGTGTGATGTTTGGGGGACAGAGCTTGAAGGGGCAGGGGGAAAGGCTTTGGGGGGTGTCGTTGGCGGCTGTAGGGGTGTGATGTTTGGGGGACAGAGCTTGAAGGGGCAGGGGGAAAGGCTTTGGGGGGTGTCGTTGGCGGCTGTAGGGGTGTGATGTTTGGGGGACAGAGCTTGAAGGGGCAGGGGGAAAGGCTTTGGGGGGTGTCGTTGGCGGCTGTAGGGGTGTGATGTTTGGGGGACAGAGCTTGAAGGGGCAGGGGGAAAGGCTTTGGGGGGTGTCGTTGGCGGCTGTAGGGGTGTGATGTTTGGGGGACAGAGCTTGAAGGGGCAGGGGGAAAGGCTTTGGGGGGTGTCGTTGGCGGCTGTAGGGGTGTGATGTTTGGGGGACAGAGCTTGAAGGGGCAGGGGGAAAGGCTTTGGGGGGTGTCGTTGGCGGCTGTAGGGGTGTGATGTTTGGGGGACAGAGCTTGAAGGGGCAGGGGGAAAGGCTTTGGGGGGTGTCGTTGGCGGCTGTAGGGGTGTGATGTTTGGGGGACAGAGCTTGAAGGGGCAGGGGGAAAGGCTTTGGGGGGTGTCGTTGGCGGCTGTAGGGGTGTGATGTTTGGGGGACAGAGCTTGAAGGGGCAGGGGGTGGGGGCTTTGGGGGGTGTCGTTGGCGGCTGTAGGGGTGTGATGTTTGGGGGACAGAGCTTGAAGGGGCAGGGGGAAAGGCTTTGGGGGGTGTCGTTGGTGGGGAGGGTGTGTTCTCTTTTCTTGTCTAATACCGCAATACTTGTCACCCAGTTTTGTCTTCTTTTGTTGTTGTTGTGTGTGTGTGTGTGTGAGTGTGTGTGTGTGTGTGTGTGTGTGTGTGTGTGTGTGTGTGTGTGTGTGTGTGTGTGTGTGTGTGTGTGTGTGTGTGTGTGTGTCAGTGTGTGTGTGTGCATGCGTGTGCGTGTATGTATGCGCATGCTTGCATGCATAAATGTGCACACATGTCCGTATGTGTGTGAGTGTGTGCGAGAGAGAGAGAGAGAGAGAGAGAGAGAGAGAGAGAGAGAGAGAGAGAGAGAGAGAGAGAGAGAGAGAGAGAGAGAGAGAGAGAGAGAGAGAGAGAGAACACTGAACACTGAATGTGTGCGAGAGAGAGAGAGAGAGAGAGAGAGAGGGGGGGGGGGGGGGGGGGGGAGAGAGAGAGATTCATACAGACAGATATAAACAACCCGACTCAACATTTCAGATGTGTTTATTTTTGTAGAAATATACACCATACACATAATACAGTACACAGGTCGGATCAGATACATATTGAACAGAACAAGCAAATTAACATCCAGTAAGATAGTAACAGTTATGTTAAATAATACACCAATAAGCAAGCATGACAGTGAGAATGATATGGAACATTGTATTGTATAGTGTGACATTTTTGTTACACACAAACACGTTCTTACACACACAGAGCACCAAACACACATACACATGAAAACACACTGAGACAGAGACATAAGCAGAGGTACACACCCAAGCACACGCATAGCCTACTAACGGATGGGGACATAAAGCTAGTCTGACCCGTGCGCTTTACGCACGTAAAAATCCCACGCAGTTGAAAGTCGGTAAGAGCAGGGAGAAATCCCGCTAGTATGGCCAAATTGATAGCTAGGTTTCCCAAGTCTGCCCCCCCCCCCCTCCTCAACCTGCCCCTCCCCCCAAAAAAACACCCCCAAACTGGGTACTGAGGCGCTGCGTTTGGGCGACGCGCTCTCCGGAGGAGAGCAGCCCGAATTTCAAAGAGATAAGTCTCTGTGACTGGAATAATTTATACCAAATACACGTGCACATGTATGCAAGCACATCACAAGTGCGCATTCACACACATATGCATACATACAACTGAACAAACGCACACACCATTCATAAACACACAAACACAGATAGACCAAACACACACACACACACACACACACACACACACACACACACACACACACACACACACACACACACACACACACACACACACACACACACACACACACACACACACACACACACACACACACACACACACACACACACACACACACACACACACACACACACACACAAAACACAGGCGTGCACGCAAAAGCACACATAAAACACATTTACAAAGCTGAAGCGAAAAATGTTTTGCGGAACAATACAGATTATCTCTGAATGTCATGCATATCGGCATTAGAAGGAAAAACTAATCTGAACAAAAAGAAAGAAAATATGGTACAACGCATCACACATGTAATGTATGATGGCAACATAAGAACTAACACACACAACAGACAGACAGAGACAGACAGACAGAGACAGACAGACAGAGACAGACTGACAGAGACAGACTGACAGAGACAGACAGACAGAGACAGACTGACAGAGACAGACAGACAGAGACAGACAGACAGAGACAGACAGACAGAGACAGACTGACAGAGACAGACAGACAGAGACAGACTGACAGAGACAGACAGACAGAGACAGACAGACAGAGACAGACAGACAGAGACAGATCTAGAGAGAAAGAGAATATCAAGAGTTTTTACATTACAATGATTACTGGACTTTCAAGTTCTGTCAACAAGAACATAAATATGTTATTTATCATATTAATTATATAGATGATATAGACTTTTAAAACTGTTCCAACAAAAATATTGCATATTATGTAGGCCTTTAGGAGCAAAAATCAGGGGTAAAACAAAAGGGTGATTTTTAGATGTAGACTATAATTATTGGAACATTTTTTGATAACATCTGTTTAAAAAACCCACACTAACGCATATAATTTTTTTTAAATTTAACACTTTTACTGTAAATATTGGCAAACGATCAGTTAAGGCTAATATTAAGCATCAAATCTGATAAAAAGAAATGAGGGAAGAATCTGCGAACAAACAATCATAGCCACAATGATAAACATAAAGAATAATCTGCCTGGAGGTAAAAGCCGAGGTAACCCGCATGACTAAACTGGGATGACTTGCATTTGTAAAAATGAAAAAAATATCTATTGTAAAAGAACACAATGTACAAGAATCAAAGGCCATAAAACCTGTGTAAATATTTGATGAGACAGCACAAAATCAACCCCATTTCTGTGCCACACCTACAACTATTAGACATGACAAGCAGCAATCCGATTTGCCTTTGTTGACGTCTGAATCTAGGGTTTGGCCATCAGTTTATTCTTTACAATGTTTATAGCCATCAGTTGTAAATGGGACTGCGCAATCTGTATTCCTGGAATAAATCTCTTGTAAAATTGTTGAAAATAAACATCAGCACATTCAAAGGGCATCTCAATGTTCTTGCAGACCCCCCAAAAAAACACCCCAACAACAACAACAACAAAAACGGAAAAGCAAAAAGAAAAGTAAGAAACACAGCACAAGTTAGGTTTTCTTATTTGTTACAATGTGAATAGTTAGGTAGGGGAAGACGGGGTAAAAAGCGCATGGGCGGGTAAGAAGCCCACCCCAATTATCTCATGAAACGAAGCAAATTTCAGTCTCATTTTGCCCATGAGACGAGCGTTAAAAGTGACATTGATGGTATCAATCCTATTTCAAATCAGTGGTATCAATGCACGACATGATGGTATGAATCAATCCTATTTCAAATCAGTGGTATCAATGCACGATATTGATGGTATCAATCCTATTTCAAATCAGTGGTATCAATGCACGACATTGATGGTATCAATCCTATTTCAAATCAGTGGTATCAATGCACGACATGATGGTATCAATCCTATTTCAAATCAGTGGTATCAATGCACGACATTGATGGTATCAATCCTATTTCAAATCAGTGGTATCAATGCACGACATGATGGTATCAATCCTATTTCAAATCAGTGGTATCAATGCACGACATGATGGTATCAATCCTATTTCAAATCAGTGGTATCAATGCACGACATGATGGTATCAATCCTATTTCAAATCAGTGGTATCAATGCACGACATGATGGTATCAATCCTATTTCAAATCAGTGGTATCAATGCACGACATGATGGTATCAATCCTATTTCAAATCAGTGGTATCAATGCACGACATGATGGTATCAATCCTATTTCAAATCAGTGGTATCAATGCACGACATGATGGTATCAATCCTATTTCAAATCAGTGGTATCAATGCACGACATGATGGTATCAATCCTATTTCAAATCAGTGGTATCAATGCACGACATGATGGTATCAATCCTATTTCAAATCAGTGGTATCAATGCACGACATGATGGTATCAATCCTATTTCAAATCAGTGGTATCAATGCACGACATTGATGGTATCAATCCTATTTCAAATCAGTGGTATCAATGCACGACATGATGGTATCAATCCTATTTCAAATCAGTGGTATCAATGCACGATTTGATGGTATCAATCTTATTTCAAATCAGTGGTATCAATGCACGACATTGATGGTATCAATCCTATTTCAAATCAGTGGTATCAATGCACGACATGATGGTATCAATCCTATTTCAAATCAGTGGTATCAATGCACGACATTGATGGTATCAATCCTATTTCAAATCAGTGGTATCAATGCACGACATGATGGTATCAATCCTATTTCAAATCAGTGGTATCAATGCACGACATGATGGTATCAATCCTATTTCAAATCAGTGGTATCAATGCACGACATTGATGGTATCAATCCTATTTCAAATCAGTGGTATCAATGCACGACATGATGGTATCAATCCTATTTCAAATCAGTGGTATCAATGCACGACATGATGGTATCAATCCTATTTCAAATCAGTGGTATCAATGCACGACATTGATGGTATCAATCCTATTTCAAATCAGTGGTATCAATGCACGACATTGATGGTATCAATCCTATTTCAAATCAGTGGTATCAATGCACGACATTGATGGTATCAATCCTATTTCAAATCAGTGGTATCAATGCACGACATTGATGGTATCAATCCTATTTCAAATCAGTGGTATCAATGCACGATTTGATGGTATCAATCCTATTTCAAATCAGTGGTATCAATGCACGATTTGATGGTATCAATCCTATTTCAAATCAGTGGTATCAATGCACGACATGATCAATCCTATTTCAAATCAGTGGTATCAATGCACGACATGAATCAATCCTATTTCAAATCAGTGGTATCAATGCACGACATTGATGGTATCAATCCTATTTCAAATCAGTGGTATCAATGCACGACATTGATGGTATCAATCCTATTTCAAATCAGTGGTATCAATGCACGACATTGATGGTATCAATCCTATTTCAAATCAGTGGTATCAATGCACGACATGATGGTATCAATCCTATTTCAAATCAGTGGTATCAATGCACGACATGATGGTATCAATCCTATTTCAAATCATGGTATCAATGCATCATGGTATCAATCCTATTTCAAATCAGTGGTATCAATGCACGACATGATGGTATCAATCCTATTTCAAATCAGTGGTATCAATGCACGACATTGATGGTATCAATCCTATTTCAAATCAGTGGTATCAATGCACGACATGATGGTATCAATCCTATTTCAAATCAGTGGTATCAATGCACGACATGATGGTATCAATCCTATTTCAAATCAGTGGTATCAATGCACGACATGATGGTATCAATCCTATTTCAAATCAGTGGTATCAATGCACGACATGATGGTATCAATCCTATTTCAAATCAGTGGTATCAATGCACGACATGATGGTATCAATCCTATTTCAAATCAGTGGTATCAATGCACGACATGATGGTATCAATCCTATTTCAAATCAGTGGTATCAATGCACGACATGATGGTATCAATCCTATTTCAAATCAGTGGTATCAATGCACGACATGATGGTATCAATCCTATTTCAAATCAGTGGTATCAATGCACGACATGATGGTATCAATCCTATTTCAAATCAGTGGTATCAATGCACGACATGATGGTATCAATCCTATTTCAAATCAGTGGTATCAATGCACGACATTGATGGTATCAATCCTATTTCAAATCAGTGGTATCAATGCACGACATGATGGTATCAATCCTATTTCAAATCAGTGGTATCAATGCACGACATTGATGGTATCAATCCTATTTCAAATCAGTGGTATCAATGCACGACATGATGGTATCAATCCTATTTCAAATCAGTGGTATCAATGCACGACATGATGGTATCAATCCTATTTCAAATCAGTGGTATCAATGCACGACATGATGGTATCAATCCTATTTCAAATCAGTGGTATCAATGCACGACATGATGGTATCAATCCTATTTCAAATCAGTGGTATCAATGCACGACATGATGGTATCAATCCTATTTCAAATCAGTGGTATCAATGCACGACATGATGGTATCAATCCTATTTCAAATCAGTGGTATCAATGCACGACATTGATGGTATCAATCCTATTTCAAATCAGTGGTATCAATGCACGACATGATGGTATCAATCCTATTTCAAATCAGTGGTATCAATGCACGACATGATGGTATTAATCCTATTTCAAATCAGTGGTATCAATGCACGACATGATGGTATCAATCCTATTTCAAATCAGTGGTATCAATGCACGACATTGATGGTATCAATCCTATTTCAAATCAGTGGTATCAATGCACGACATGATGGTATCAATCCTATTTCAAATCAGTGGTATCAATGCACGACATGATGGTATCAATCCTATTTCAAATCAGTGGTATCAATGCACGACATGATGGTATCAATCCTATTTCAAATCAGTGGTATCAATGCACGACATGATGGTATCAATCCTATTTCAAATCAGTGGTATCAATGCACGACATGATGGTATCAATCCTATTTCAAATCAGTGGTATCAATGCACGACATGATGGTATCAATCCTATTTCAAATCAGTGGTATCAATGCACGACATGATGGTATCAATCCTATTTCAAATCAGTGGTATCAATGCACGATTTGATGGTATCAATCCTATTTCAAATCAGTGGTATCAATGCACGATTTGATGGTATCAATCCTATTTCAAATCAGTGGTATCAATGCACGACATGATGGTATCAATCCTATTTCAAATCAGTGGTATCAATGCACGACATGATGGTATCAATCCTATTTCAAATCAGTGGTATCAATGCACGACATTGATGGTATCAATCCTATTTCAAATCAGTGGTATCAATGCACGACATGATGGTATCAATCCTATTTCAAATCAGTGGTATCAATGCACGACATGATGGTATCAATCCTATTTCAAATCAGTGGTATCAATGCACGACATGATGGTATCAATCCTATTTCAAATCAGTGGTATCAATGCACGACATGATGGTATCAATCCTATTTCAAATCAGTGGTATCAATGCACGACATTGATGGTATCAATCCTATTTCAAATCAGTGGTATCAATGCACGACATGATGGTATCAATCCTATTTCAAATCAGTGGTATCAATGCACGACATGATGGTATCAATCCTATTTCAAATCAGTGGTATCAATGCATGACATGATGGTATCAATGCACGACATGATGGTATCAATCCTATTTCAAATCAGTGGTATCAATGCACGACATGATGGTATCAATGCACGACATGATGGTATCAATCCTATTTCAAATCAGTGGTATCAATGCACGACATGATGGTATCAATCCTATTTCAAATCAGTGGTATCAATGCACGACATGATGGTATCAATGCACGACATGATGGTATCAATGCACGACATGATGGTATCAATGCACGACATGATGGTATCAATGCACGACATGATGTACAATATAAAGGTGCATCAAGCATTCACTTCACAGTATGTCTATATCGATAGATGTAAAAAAAGTACAACTGAACAAAAAAATCAAAATCAACGTTTGACCCACAAAAATTAGTACATAGACACGTTGCCTTCCTCTGGTGCACACCAGTTAGGGAAATACACCTACAGTACATAGACACGTTGCCTTCCTCTGGTGCACACCATTTAGGGAAATAAACCTACAGTACATAGACACGTTGCCTTCCTCTGGTGCACACCATTTAGGGAAATAAACCTACAGTACATAGACACGTTGCCTTCCTCTGGTGCACACCAGTTAGGGAAATACACCTACAGTACATAGACACGTTGCCTTCCTCTGGTGCACACCATTTAGGGAAATAAACCTACAGTACATAGACACGTTGCCTTCCTCTGGTGCACACCATTTAGGGAAATAAACCTACAGTACATGGACACGTTGCCTTCCTCTGGTGCACATCATTTAGGGAAATAAACCTACAGTACATAGACACGTTGCCTTCCTCTGGTGCACACCATTTAGGGAAATAAACCTACATTCAAACAATTTGAACCTATGTCTGTGTTAGGCTATGGCTAAAGTGGTATGTAGTAGTAGTAGTAGCAGCAGTGGTAGTAGTAGTAGTAGTAGTAGTAGTAGTAGTAGTAGTAGTAGTAGTAGTAGTAGTAGTAGTAGTAGTAGTAGTAGTAGTAGTAGTAGTAGTAGTAGTAGCAGTAGTAGTAGTAGTAGTAGTAGTAGTAGTAGTAGTAGTAGTAGTGGTAGTAGCAGTAGCAGTAGTAGCAGCAGCAGCAGCAGCAGCAGCAGCAGCAGCAGCAGTAGTAGTAGTAGTAGTAGTAGTAGTAGTAGTAGTAGTAGTAGTAGTAGTAGTAGTAGCAGCAGCAGCAGCAGCAGCAGCAGCAGCAGCAGCAGTAGTAGTAGTAGTGGAAGACGGGGTAAAAAGCGCATGGGCGGGTAAGAAGCCCACACCAATTATCTCATGCAATAAAGCAAATTTCAGTCAAATTTGCCCATGAGACGAATGCTAGACATTAACGCTCGTCTCATGGGCAAAATGAGACTCAAATTTGCTTCATTTCATGAGATAATTGGGGTGGGCTTAATACCCGCCCATGCGCTTTTTACCCCGTCTTCCCCTAGTAGTAGTAGTAGTAGTAGTAGTAGTAGTAGTAGTAGTAGTAGTAGTAGTAGTAGTAGTAGTAGTAGTAGTAGTAGTAGTAGTAGTAGTAGTAGGGACCAAACAAACCGTCAAGCTTTTCAGACAGTCCCATCTTTTACAGATTATGACTCCCAGTCAGTGGTATCCTACCTACCAATCGTTTTAAATAAAGAGTAATTAGCTATTGCGTCCAAGAAGACCTAAGCAATAAACCAACAAAAAATATTAACAAACTTTAAGCAAAGTAGGTGCATACATTTTTCCACCAAAACGTTTCTCAAAAAAGGAGAAAAAATCCTAACAACAAAACCACATTGACAGATAGCAGAAAATACACGTGTTTCATTAAAGACCAAAGGGCAAGTTAATGAAAACGAGGCTGATGGTGTCTGCAGCTAAAGACAACAGCTGGCATAAATTGTCCCACTTGTGGACAGACAACTATTTTTTGGTTAATGAAAACGAGGCTGATGGTGTCTGCAGCTAAAGACAACAGCTGGCATAAATTGTCCCACTTGTGGACAGACAGCTAAAACAGCTGGCATACATTGTCCCACTTGTGGACAGACAGCTAAAACAGCTGGCATAAATTGTCCCACTTGTGGACAGACAACTAAAACAGCTGGCATACATTGTCCCACTTGTGGACAGACAGCTAAAACAGCTGGCATACATTGTCCCACTTGTGGACAGACAGCTAAAACAGCTGGCAAGCTCATGAAAATGTTACCACTTAGCTAGTAAAGGAATGGTGTAACATTTTAGTAAAATTATTCTTTAAGAGTCATGGTATTTTAGGGGAAGACGGGGTAAAAAAGCGCATGGGTGGGTAAGAAGCCCACCCCAATTATCTCATGAAATGAAGCAAATTTCAGTCTCATTTTGCCCATGAGACGAGCGTTAATGTCTAGCATTCGTCTCATGGGCAAATTTGACTGAAATCTTCTTTATTTCATGAGATAATTGGGGTGGGCTTCTTACCCGCCCATGCGCTTTTTACCCCGTCTTCCCCTATTGCACACACACACACACACACACACACACACACACACACACACACACACACACACACACACACACACACACACACACACACTTAGCGACATGCACACATGCGCGCATGCGTACGTGCAGAGAGAGAGAGAGAGAGAGAGAGAGAGAGAGAGAGAGAGAGAGAGAGAGAGAGAGAGAGAGAGAGAGAGAGAGAGAGAGAGAGAGAGAGAGAGAGAGAGAGAGAGAGAGAGAGAGAGAGAGAGAGAGAGAGAGAGAGAGAGAGAGAGAGAGAGAGAGAGAGTATTCATTAAGCAAGAAAACCATGTAAGAAGTGAACAAACCCCCTGTAAACATGGTGAACAGGCAGTTTTGCATCAACAACCTTTTCTGGAAGTTCTTTACTTCTCAAGGCGGGGGTGCCTCGACAAAGAGTTGTTCTTAAAAAGAAAAGGTGAAAACCAAACCGAATCAAGACAGTCCCCCACCCTCCCCACCCCATCCCTAAAAATAAAGGCAAGAACAACCAACTTTTTATTTTATTTTCTAAAGGCAATCTTGAAAATGACCAATCATCATCATATAAAAGTAAATGTTTGCTAAAACACTGAAAATAAAAACTTTGACAGACATAATTAAATAACAAATTAATCCGATTTTCACGATAAACAGTTGACAAGGACATGGCATGTAAAAATACAAGTACACTAAAAGTAATGTTGACCAGTGTATGAGACTAAAAAGGACCAGTAGAAACTATAGCTGACCAGTAGGTAAGAAGAAAACATGTCGGCATTGAAAACAACATCTCATAAACAACTTATCAAAATCCAAAGTTATATATTTATGGCTAAAATAAATCAAATATAATATCTTATAAACAATTTATCAAAAGTGATATATTAATGGTTAAAAGGATCCCACCATGTGAATACAAATATAAATATTCATCCAGTATTCTGCACTGTATTCCAAATATAAAACAATCTGAAAAAGCCGGCTTTTGCTTATAAAACAAAACAAAAATCAAACAAATATAAAAACAACAGAAGGCCAAAAAAATGCATATCAAAATTAATTCTTCTTCCTAAAAGTTACATGAATTTTTAAAAGATGAAATCAACACACACACACACACGCGCGCGCGCGCACGCACGCACGCACGCACGCACGCATGCACGCACGCACGCACGCACGCACGCGCACACGCACGCACGCACGCACGCACGCACGCACGCACGCGCGCACACGCACGCACGCACGCACGCACGCACGCACGCACGCACGCACGCACACGCACACACACACACACACACACACTATGTTGATATTGTATCGCTTTTTCATAAGTTTTCTGTTTGTTACTGTAAATATTTATATGCTCCTTTTCTTTCTTTTTTTGTATGACCTTAGTCAACCATTATGGTTTATGCTTCGTGTATGTATGTCTGGTTTCTGTTTCTGTTTATTATGGCTTGACTAGCGCAACGCCGAGTACCAGTAACGCCTAGTAACGGTAACGCCTAGTAACGGTAATGCCAAGTACAGGTAACGCTGAGTACAGCAAATGTGAAGCGATTTGGTAAAGAAACGGTGGAGTTATAAGGCCCCGTTTCGCGTTGGCGCTGCTCTGAGAATGATGCTCTCTCCCTAGTAACGGTAACGCCTAGCAACGGTAACGCCAAGTACTGGTAACGCTGAGTACAGCAAATTTGAAGCGATTTTGTTTAGAAATGGCAGAGTTATAAAGCCCCGTTTCCCGTTGGCGCTGCTCTGAGAGTGACGCGCTCTCCCGATTTTCTTCAAATTTGCTGCCAGGCTTTGCCCCGGTGACAGCAAGCCTGACAGCAAATTTGACGCGACTCGGTTGAAAACCGACGGAGTTATAAGGCCCGCTTTGCATCATGCTGCTGTTATGCGCCTAAGTGATGGATTCGCTTCCGGTTTGGCATACGGATAGTCCCCGTCCCCGGCCCCGGTCATCTTCCTGCCAAATTCGAAGGCAATCGGCTCAGAAACGCCGGAGATACGTGCACCGAGAGGCCGGCGGATGCGCGTTTCGCGCATTTGCGAAACCGCGCAAATGACACGGCCGCCTCGGTTGCCGTTGCCATCGCCCCGTTAGGGCTCACAGCAAATTTGAAGCGATTCGGTCGAAAAACGGCGGAGTTATAAGGCCCGTTTCGTGTTTCAGACACACACACACACAGACACACACACGGGACACTTGCCAAATTACTATATGACTAGCGCAACGCCTAGTACTGGCAATGCACCGTACTGGTAACGCCTAGTAACGGTAACGCCAAGTACTGGTAACGCTGAGTACAGCAAATTTGAAGCGATTCGGTTAAGAAACGGCGGAGTTATAAGGCCCCGTTTCCTGTTGGCGCTGCTCTGAGAGTGACGCGCTCTCCCGATTCTCTTCAAATTTGCTGCCAGGCTTTATCCGGGCCATAGCAAGCCTGACAGCAAATTTGAGGTGATTCGGTTAAGAAAAGGCGGAGTTATTCGTGAAAAGGTGAAGCGGCGTATAGCGCGCGCGTTTTTGAACGATTCGCTTCCGGTTTGGCACACCGATAGTCCCCGGCCCCGGTCATCTTCCTGCCAAATTCGTTAATATTAACTGGAGCAAATGTTACCACTACCATAGACTGACCCAAACACACCAAGCCCCATGAACAACAACGTGGCATAGAACTGGACATGAAGTGACAACAAAACATTCTGTCACGCGTCGGCAATCCAATCCAGGTCCTGGCCATATAGTTGGTAGTTCTTTATCAGGGGATTTTTCTTCCTGATCACATGGAGGCTCTTGCATTTGTCGGGATGGAAGGACATCCATTTGTTTTCCCATGATGCTAATTCATTTAGGTATGGTTGGAGATCATTGAGGTCTCTGGGAGGGTCCACAGCTCGGTGACAGAGTCGTCCACAAAGAGAAAGGAAGTTGGAAGATAGTTGCCTCGAAAGACCATTGATGCCAACAGGAAAAGGGTCGGCCCA
>CM065681.1:96287052-96289552 GCA_017654935.2 Phymorhynchus buccinoides
AAGCACAAAGCATCTATGACTTGGATTTGAACAAAAGTTACGCATTATGTAATAAAGATAAGTTTACTAAAACAACAATGCATGAAAGTGCATTATGGGTGATGTACCAATTGCTTGGCTGAAGGTGAAACATTTCTCTCAATAGTTTTGTAAGCACTCTTCCAAAGGACATGAAGTAGCCGAACGCATGAAAAAGACGCATTTTGATTGGACGTAACTAGCCAATCACAGAGAAGCTTACGAAATGGATGCATTTCTGCTAGGCCTACAAAATTCTATTTTGTGTGCTGAATGAAGACAGCCTTTAGGCCTAACTACCGAATTCACCAATCTGTACAATCTTCACTTCCTTTCTGTACTTTAAAAAAAAAAAGAGTTGAATATAAAAAGCGCATTTAAGCGCTTCAGCGTAACTCTCACATCCCTGAATTCAGTTCACGACAACTGTTGATCTTAAACTAAAGAAGACACAGAAAAAATAACTTTACTTTCTGTGATTCATAACAGCCAGCATGAGACAGTAATTGTGCTAACTTTTACAGCACGACAGTTTAGTCAAACATCGAAGACATCGGAACAAGGGCGCATTTTTGATTGGTGGAGGTAAAGAGCGTACTTCACACACACGGCTCAAGGACGTACATATAGTCAATGGCAAAACACCGAGTTCGTTAGTAGTTGGATGATCCATGAGGGCTCATTTAGCTAATTCAAAATGTTTCCCCTTTTATAATATGATGAACGTGAGCATGATACGATATTGATCATAATTCACATAAAACATTATTACATAGCAATACTGCTACATTTAATTCTTTCACATTTTCACATGGAAAGAAACCATTGAGTGAATAGTTTTTGGTTCAGTGTAAGAATGTCTCCTTTGAAAGTAGAAATGCATACCACTAGTCATTACAACATAAGTATGGCTTTTATATATAGGCAGCATAATATCAATAAAAAATATGATGAACATTCATATTTGAAGAACAACTGATTCAACCTCCTTATCAAACATATCTACCCAACAGTGACACACACACACACACACAGACACACAGACAGTGAGACACACACACACACACACACACACACACACACACACACACACACACACACACACACACAGAGAAACACACGAATGCACACAGCCACACACACACAGACACACATACACACACACACACACACACACACACACACACACACACACACACACACACACACACACACACACACACACACACACACACCACAAATAAATTATCACACACATATAGCAAATAATGTAAGCCAAGATTTCCTGTTTTTGCGTATATGTGCGTATCCGTATGTCATTGATTTAGCAGATCTTGAATATACACAGCAATACACATAACTACGTACATTGACCATGAACACTTCAAGTGTAAGATGCACGTGTAACATACACCACAAAGATACTCCCCTATACAACACAATGTTACACACGAACATTCATGTTTGTAAGATATATAGGAAGGAGGGGGGAGGGGGGGGGGGCATTGTATTCACATAGAGAACCAGGCCATGACTTTTAAACTTTTGCTGCTCTTTGTGCAGTAAGATATCTAGGAAGGAGGGGGGGGGGGGGGGGGGGGGCAATTGTATTCACATACAGAACCAAGCTACGTCTTCAACTTTTGCCGCTCTTTGTGCAGTAAGATATCTAGGAAGGAGGGGGAAGGCATTGTATTAACATACAGAACCAAGCTACGTCTTCAACTTTTGCCGCTCTTTGTGCAGTAAGATATCTAGGAAGGAGGGGGAAGGCATTGTATTAACATACAGAACCAAGCTACGTCTTCAACTTTTGCCGCTCTTTGTGCAGTAAGATATCTAGGAAGGAGGGGGAAGGCATTGTATTAACATACAGAACCAAGCTACGTCTTCAACTTTTGCCGCTCTTAGTGCAGTAAGATATCTAGGAAGGAGGGGGAGGGGGGGGGGGGGGGGGGCATTGTATTAACATACAGAACCAAGCTACGTCTTCAACTTTTGCCGCTCTTTGTGCAGTAATCAGTCTCGAGTTCAGCTTTTGCTTCGGCTTAAAATTCACGGATGCTGAGAGGTCTCCATGTTCAAATTCAGCACTTTATTTAACTTTCCAAAAGTATAAAAAAATTTAAAACCCCAAATAATACTCAATTCTTACTACATAATTTAAAATGATTATTGTTTAATTAATGGAATTCTATAGAACACACGCACACACACACACACACACACACACACACACACGGGCCCATCCCAATGACATAACAGTATTGGCGAACAACACTAACACCGAAAGAAGCAGCATGCCAGATCACTGTAGAATCACAGCTTGGGACTGCAGAAAACCAAAACCGACAGGACTGTGCACGACCAGGTCATTTGTTGTGTTCTGGGCCCCTGTGATCACATCTCCCTGGTCAGATTGTTAATTATGTAAATGCCTTCAATACTCCATAAACGGTGGCGATATTCTTTCTGTGAAGAT
>CM065681.1:96299552-96312052 GCA_017654935.2 Phymorhynchus buccinoides
CACACCATTAACTGGCCCAGCATGGGCACTGAGGCCTTCTCTGAGACAGACAGACAGACAGACAGATAGATAGACACACACACACCATTAACTGGCCCAGCATGGGCACTGAGGCCTTCTCTGAGACAGACAGACAGACAGATAGATAGATAGACACACACACCATTAACTGGCCCAGCATGGGCACTGAGGCCTTCTCTGAGACAGACAGACAGACAGACAGATAGATAGACACACACACCATTAACTGGCCCAGCATGGGCACTGAGGCCTTCTCTGAGACAGACAGACAGACAGACAGATAGACACACACACCATTAACTGGCCCAGCATGGGCACTGAGGCCTTCTCTGAGACAGACAGACAGACAGACAGATAGATAGACACACACACCATTAACTGGCCCAGCATGGGCACTGAGGCCTTCTCTGAGACAGACAGACAGACAGACAGATAGACACACACACCATTAACTGGCCCAGCATGGGCACTGAGGCCTTCTCTGAAACAGACAGACAGACAGACAGATAGATAGACACACACACCATTAACTGGCCCAGCATGGGCACTGAGGCCTTCTCTGAGACAGACAGACAGACAGATAGATTGATAGACACACACACACCATTAACTGGCTCAGAAAGTAGACAAGATACATTAGCTTCATGAAATATACAACCCTGAAAAATGTGAAGTGATTCAGTGCAGCGGTTGATAAGAAACAAATAGAAAATGAGGCACACAAACAGATACACTAACAGTGCTGATATTGGTGTGGTTCACTAATACAAAAAGATAGTAACAACCCATCAGCGGTAATCTGATGTTTTATTGAAAGAAAATGTGGGTTTGGGTTGCTTCCCTTTGACCATAATTTTCCCCACTTGCCCCGTGCACAAAGCTGTATTTGCCAGCAGTCACACACACCGTCCTTCTTCTGATAGCGCAGTCTTCTTCTTCTTCGATCGCTCAGGCAGTTTCCTGTCAATTATGAGCGCAGATGCGTCATGCTGCTGTTATGCGCCTAACTATTTTTTTGAAAGTGTTTCTTGAAAAAAGGCAGGATAATGGACCGTTAAGCAGGAAGATAGTAGATGACAGTAAGCACAGTTACAAGCACAGAACTACCAGAAGGTGGGGGAACTATTTATACAAAAGACCCCCGGTATCCCCACGGGGGGGTGATAGCCCAGTAAAATGGGATGGAAAGAAAGAAGTGGGCTAACGGTACCACTGGCAGCAGGATGAAACGCTTGTGCCCGTGTGAAAAAGTGTCCCTCCTGAGATGACAATTTTTAACAGATGTTTTAACATATTTAGCATTCTCGGATTTTGGTAGACTTTTGTGTGTTTGTTCTGTAGTACCTAAGCCCTCGATTGCAAGCAAAATATCTTTTAAAGGAATTACTTTGTACACACATCGCAATGTGCTCAGATCATTAGGTTCATATTGTGTGCATATCAACTGTGTTCGCCAGCTCCAGATAGCAAAAGAGGCACCTGCTATTCTGGAAAGTTAATGGAGAAACCTTGGGCTGGGAACCAACTCCATGCTCCCTCAGCCACCAGAACCAAAGGACAGAGCTGATGTTGGTGTGGTTCACTAATCCCTAAGGCTGTGGCACCAACAGTGCTGATATTGGTGTGGTTCACTAATCCCTAAGGCTGTGGCACCAACAGTGCTGATATTGGTGTGGTTCACTAATCCCTAAGGATGTGGCACCAACAGTGCTGATATTGTAGTGGTTCACTAATCCCTAAAGCTGTGGCACCAACAGTGCTGACATTAGTTCACTAATTCCTAAAGCTGTGGCACCAACAGTGCTGATATTGTAGTGTTTCACTAAAAGCTGTGGCACCAACAGTGCTGACATTAGTTCACTAATCCCTAAGGCTGTGGCACCAACAGTGCTGATATTGGTTCACTAATCCCTAAAGCTGTGGCACCAACAGTGCTGACATTAGTTCACTAATCCCTAAGGCTGTGGCACCAACAGTGCTGATATTGGTTCACTAATCCCTAAGGCTGTGGCACCAACAGTGCTGATATTGGTTCACTAATCCCTAAGGCTGTGGCACCAACAGTGCTGATATTGGTTCACTAATCCCTAAAGCTGTGGCACCAACAGTGCTGATATTGTAGTGTTTCACTAAAAGCTGTGGCACCAACAGTGCTGACATTAGTTCACTAATCCCTAAGGCTGTGGCACCAACAGTGCTGATATTGGTTCACTAATCCCTAAAGCTGTGGCACCAACAGTGCTGACATTAGTTCACTAATCCCTAAGGCTGTGGCACCAACAGTGCTGATATTGGTTCACTAATCCCTAAGGCTGTGGCACCAACAGTGTTGATATTGGTTCAATAATCCCTAAGGCTGTGGCACCAACAGTGCTGATATTGGTTCACTAATCCCTAAGGCTGTGGCACCAACAGTGCTGATATTGGTGTGGTTCACTAATCCCTAAGGCTGTGGCACCAACAGTGCTGATGTTGGTGTGGTTCACTAATCCCTAAGGCTGTGGCACCAACAGTGCTGATATTGTAGTGGTTCACAAATCCCTAAGGCTGTGGCACCAACAGTGCTGATATTGGTGTGGTTCACTAATCCCTAAGGCTGTGGCACCAACAGTACTGATATTGTAGTGGTTCACTAATCCCTAAGGCTGTGGCATCAACAGTGCTGATATTGTAGTGGTTCACTAATCCCTAAGGCTGTGGCACCAACAGTACTGATATTGTAGTGGTTCACTAATCCCTAAGGTTGTGGCACCAACAGTGCTGATATTGGTGTGGTTCACTAATCCCTAAGGCTGTGGCACCAACTGTCAATGCAGTGAAAGGGCAGTTTAGATGAGTTATAGTCCTTAGTCCTTGACTCTAGGTGGCAGTTTCTTATCAACGGCAAACACACTCTCTCTCTTTCTCCCTGTCTCTGTTTCTACACACATTCACCTGAAGTGCAAAGGAAGGCAAGAACAATGAGCCAGAATAGGAAGAAGAGGAGAGAAGTGAAACACTGGCTGTAGAAGCAGAATGTAGATGGTATGAGCTACACCCTGGCCGCCCTAGTTGACAAGTGCAATGACCCACAGCTGTGGACAGGCCCCACAGAAGACCCAGTCTTCAGGAACATGTCTTGAAGAGTCTACGACTAATAAGATGTTAAACCAACAATCTCATCATCATCAACGCTGTGCAGTCTACTGCTCTCACCCGCTGTACACAGATAAGCGAGGACGACGAGCCAGTAGATGAAGAAGAGGAGGAGGAAGATGAAGGTGATGACGGGCTGCAGGAACATCATGGAGATGGACGACACACAATGGGCTGTCTCCCTGAACAGGGCGGAAATCAACGACAGCTGTCGCCAGTGGCTGATCAGCAACACCACCAGAACCGCTACCAACAGCAACTGAAAGGACAGATAGTCAGTCAATCAATCAATCAATCAATCAATCAATCAATCAATCAATCAGTCAATCAATTAATAATCCATTCATCCATCCACCTATCGATCAAAATACTATGGACAGCAAAATTTATGTCAACAATGAATCGAGGTGTAATGAGCTTAATCGTCTCCCTCTCTCTGTGTGAAATATTATTTTCTCTCTCTTCCCTCACCCGTCTCTCTTTCTCCCTTTATCTCTCTGTCTCTCTCTCTCTCTCTGTCTATTTCTCCATATCTATTGGTGTTGCAAAACAACGACTTACTAAAATATTCGTGCTCATAACAATTACAACAAGTACTTAGTACATGTGTGCATTAATTATGAGCATACTTGCTACAATGTTTTTGCTTCCTGTACGCCGCGGATTAAGTAACTCTGTGATGTATTTTCTTTTCTGTACTTAGAGTGTGTGTGTGTGTGTGTGTGTGTGTGTGTGTGTGTGTGTGTGTGTGTGTGTGTGTGTGTGTGTGTGTGTGTGTGTGTGTGTGTGTGTGTGTGTGTGTGTGTGTGTGTGTGTGTGTGTGTGTGTGTGTGTGTGTGTGTGTGTGTGTGTGTGTGTGTGTGTGTGTAGTGTGTGTGTGTGTGTGTGTGTGTGTGTGTGTGTGTGTGTGTGTGTGTGTGTGTGTGTGTGTGTGTGTGTGTGTGTGTGTGTGTGTGTGTGTGTGTGTGTGTGTGTATGTGTGTGTGGTCTATGATATTATAATTTTGTTAAATGATGTTTGTATTTTTGCTTGATCTTGAAAACTTAATGTGTTTTTCCCCATTTTTGCTTATTTGCATTGTTTCTTGTTTTCTTGTTATTTGATAGTCATGGTTTGGTTTTTTCCTCCTTGAGGGCATGGTGTAAAGAAGCGAAAGCTTATCTGTTTACCCTCATTAAAAAACATTCGTATTCGTATTCGTATTCGTATTCTATGTCTCTCTCAGTATCTCTATATCTCACCGTTAAAACAGAACCACGTCAGCAAAAGTGAGGAAGGTATCTCCCCAATGATGTCCACCCTGTTTCAATGATGTCCACCCTATTTCAATGATGTCCACCCTATTTCAATGATGTCCACCCTATTTCAATGATGTCCACCCTATTTCAATGATGTCCACCCTATTTCAATGATGTCCACCCTATTTCAATGATGTCCACCCTATTTCAATGATGTCCACCCTATTTCAATGATGTCCACCCTATTTCAATGATGTCCACCCTATTTCAATGATGTCCACCCTATTTCAATGATGTCCACCCTATTTCAATGATGTCCACCCTATTTCAATGATGTCCACCCTATTTCAATGATGTCCACCCTATTTCAATGATGTCCACCCTATTTCAATGATGTCCACCCTATTTCAATCACGGCAGCAAACAGGAGGCGAGCAATACTCCAATGATGTTCAACTCTAGCGAACACCGATCTTACCTCTGCCCCTCTCTTTCCTCTCTTCTCCTCTTCCCGCCTCTCTGTCTGTCTGGCTGTCTGTCTGTCGATGACGATTTGTTGCCATTGTTGTTTTTCCTTTTGTAACCCCCTCCCCACTGACATGGACAGAAGGCGTGGATCAGTAAACTTTGTGAATTGTGAATGGTGTGAATTGTGTGAATCTGTTTGCCTGTCTCTGTCACCCCGTCCCCGTCCCCCCCCCCCCCCCCCCCCCCCCCCTGTATCTCACCGTCAAAAACAGAGGCGGTGACAGCAAAGGTGAAGAAGGCAATCTCCCCATTGATGTCCACCTCCAACAGCGGAACACTGAGCTGCTCCTGCCTGTCCAGGCTGGATTTGAACCCAACGTAGGTCCACCACAGCAGGGCTGTCACCACTGTTATGATAGAGAGACAATGCAGTCATTAACACATGCCTGTCCAGGCTGTCACCACTGTTATGATAGAGACACAATGCAGTCATTAACACCTGCCTGTCCAGGCTGGATTTGAACCCCACGTAGGTCCACCACAGCAGGGCTGTCACCACTGTTATGATAGACACAATGCAGTCATTAACATCTGTCTGTCCAGGCTGTCACCACTGGTATGATAGAGACAATGCAGTCATTAACACCTGTCTGTCCAGGCTGTCACCACTGGTATGATAGAGAGACACAATGCAGTCATTAACACATGTCTGTCCAGGCTGTCACCACTGTTATGATAGAGACACAATGCAGTCATTAACACCTGTCTGTCCAGGCTGTCACCACTGGTATGATAGACACAATGCAGTCATTAACACCTGTCTGTCCAGGCTGTCACCACTGGTATGATAGAGAGACACAATGCAGTCATTAACACATGTCTGTCCAGGCTGTCACCACTGTTATGATAGAGACACAATGCAGTCATTAACACATGTCTGTCCAGGCTGTCACCACTGTTATGATAGAGACACAATGCAGTCATTAACACATGTCTGTCCAGGCTGTCACCACTGTTATGATAGAGACACAATGCAGTCATTAACACCTGTTTGTCCAGGCTGTCACCACTGTTATGATAGAGAGACAATGCAGTCATTAACACCTGTCTGTCCAGGCTGTCACCACTGGTATGATAGACACAATGCAGTCATTAACACATGTCTGTCCAGGCTGTCACCACTGGTATGATAGACACAATGCAGTCATTAACACCTGTCTGTCCAGGCTGTCACCACTGTTAAGATAGAGAGACAATGCAGTCATTAACACCTGTCTGTCCAGGCTGTCACCACTGGTATGATAGAGACAATGCAGTCATTAACACCTGTCTGTCCAGGCTGTCACCACTGGTATGATAGACACAATGCAGTCATTAACACCTGTCTGTCCAGGCTGTCACCACTGGTATGATAGAGACAATGCAGTCATTAACACCTGTCTGTCCAGGCTGTCACCACTGGTATGATAGACACAATGCAGTCATTAACACCTGTCTGTCCAGGCTGTCACCACTGTTATGATATAGAGACACACATGTAGCCATCAATACCCGTGTGTACAATGAAACACATATACACACAGTTTTGCATGTATGAATATGAGCAAGTGACACACGATGCACCCACTGAAGAATGAAAACGTGCATACATGCTGGAGCACACGCAGGCATTCACACGTGATTGCATACACTAGTACCCGTGTACACGCGCATATACACAGACACAGCTAAGCACACGCTTACACACACATAACTAACACACACACACACACACACACACACACACACACACACACACACACACACACACACACACACACACACACACACACACACACACACACACACACACACACATCAATAAAGATCATTTTGACTTGACTTGACTTGACACACACATACATACACACACAGAGACACACAAACTCACACACAAACATGGATGCACGTTTGTATCATGCACATAGGCTGTACACACAAACACACACGCCCAGACAGACAGACAGAGAGACAGACATATTTCCTCTCACCCATGCTGGCAATGAGCACTGATCCCACAATGACCCACACGATGACTGCAGCCAGGAACCGAATGAGAAGAACCATCACCACGGACAGCCCTGAAACACAGAGAGAGCATCGTGGTTAACATACAGGTGGAAAGCAATACACATCACAATGCTTACTAAGATGGAGACTTTCTGCAACACCAATCATCGACCACCGAGCAAAACAAAGCCTGGACACGTAGCGCACCTGGAACCAACTCCACCATCCACAGAGAGAGGACTGCTGCACACTGAGCAAAGCCAAGCCTGGACACCTGGAACCAACTCCACCATCATAGAGATAGGACTGCTACACACTGAGCAAAACAAAGCCTGGACACGTAGCGCACCTGGAACCAACTCCACCATCATAGAGAGAGGACTGCTGGAACCAACTCCACACTGAGCAAAGCAAAACAAAGCCTGGACACCTGGAACCAACTCCACCATCATAGAGATAGGACTGCTACACACTGAGCAAAACAAAGCCTGGACACGTAGCGCACCTGGAACCAACTCCACCATCATAGAGAGAGGACTGCTGCACACTGAGCAACACAAAGCCTGACACGACACCTGGAACCAACTCCACCATCCACAGAGAGAGGACTGCTACACACTGAGCAACACAAAGCCTGGACACCTGGAACCAACTCCACCATCATAGAGATAGGACTGCTACACACTGAGCAACACAAAGCCTGGACACCTGGAACCAACTCCACCATCATAGAGAGAGGACTGCTACACACTGAGCAACACAAAGCCTGGACACCTGGAACCAACTCCACCATCATAGAGAGAGGACTGCTACACACTGAGCAACACAAAGCCTGGACACCTGGAACCAACTCCACCATCATAGAGAGAGGACTGCTACACACTGAGCAACACAAAGCCTGGACACCTGGAAACAACTCCACCATCATAGAGAGAGGACTGCTACACACTGAGCAACACAAAGCCTGGACACCTGGAACCAACTCCACCATCATAGAGAGAGGACTGCTACACACTGAGCAACACAAAGCCTGGACACCTGGACACCTGGAACCAACTCCACCATCCACCATCATAGAGAGAGGACTGCTACACACTGAGCAACACAAAGCCTGGACACCTGGAACACAACTCCACCATCATAGAGAGAGGACTGCTACACACTGAGCAACACAAAGCCTGGACACCTGGAACCAACTCCACCATCATAGAGAGAGGACTGCTACACACTGAGCAACACAAAGCCTGGACACCTGGAACCAACTCCACCATCATAGAGAGAGGACTGCTACACACTGAGCAACACAAAGCCTGGACACCTGGAACCAACTCCACCATCATAGAGAGAGGACTGCTACACACTGAGCAACACAAAGCCTGGACACCTGGAACCAACTCCACCATCCACAGAGAGAGGACTGCTACACACTGAGCAACACAAAGCCTGGACACCTGGAACCAACTCCACCATCATAGAGAGAGGACTGCTACACACTGAGCAACACAAAGCCTGGACACCTGGAACCAACTCCACCATCATAGAGAGAGGACTGCTACACACTGAGCAACACAAAGCCTGGACACCTGGAACCAACTCCACCATCATAGAGAGAGGACTGCTACACACTGAGCAACACAAAGCCTGGACACCTGGAAACAACTCCACCATCATAGAGAGAGGACTGCTACACACTGAGCAACACAAAGCCTGGACACCTGGAACCAACTCCACCATCATAGAGAGAGGACTGCTACACACTGAGCAACACAAAGCCTGGACACCTGGAAACAACTCCACCATCATAGAGAGAGGACTGCTACACACTGAGCAACACAAAGCCTGGACACCTGGAACCAACTCCACCATCCACAGAGAGAGGACTGCTACACACTGAGCAACACAAAGCCTGGACACCTGGAACCAACTCCACCATCATAGAGAGAGGACTGCTACACACTGAGCAACACAAAGCCTGGACACCTGGAACCAACTCCACCATCATAGAGAGAGGACTGCTACACACTGAGCAACACAAAGCCTGGACACCTGGAAACAACTCCACCATCATAGAGAGAGGACTGCTACACACTGAGCAACACAAAGCCTGGACACCTGGAAACAACTCCACCATCATAGAGAGAGGACTGCTACACACTGAGCAACACAAAGCCTGGACACCTGGAACCAACTCCACCATCATAGAGAGAGGACTGCTACACACTGAGCAACACAAAGCCTGGACCTGGCAACTCCACCACATAGAGAGAGGACTGCTACACACTGAGCAACACAAAGCCTGGACACCTGGAACCAACTCCACCATCATAGAGAGAGGACTGCTACACACTGAGCAACACAAAGCCTGGACACCTGGAAACAACTCCACCATCATAGAGAGAGGACTGCTACACACTGAGCAACACAAAGCCTGGACACCTGGAACCAACTCCACCATCCAAGAGAGAGGACTGCTACACACTGAGCAACACAAATGGACACCTGGAAACAACTCCACCATTAGAAAGACTGCTACAAAATGTGCAACACGGAACAACACAAACACCAGTTGTGAAATCACAAACACCGAAACACGAAACAGTAAAGCCATCATAATCAATGGTCAGAAGATCCTTTGACCTAACTGTAAACATGTTGGGATCCAGAATATAGAACAAAAATATTGAACAACCAAAACTAGCTCACGGACCTGATTTACGCCTCCAACCATCCAAGCGGAAACCTTGGTTGAGTACAACAGAGCAAAATGACCAGGGTACGAATTATCCAAAGAAAAGTCTGCAATACAAAGCCCAAAAACCATTACAAACCCATCTTGGACTTCATTGCATGGTGGAAAACAATATTTTCTCCATCCATGTGTGTGTGTTTGTTAGTGTCTGTGTGTCTGTCTGCGTGCGTTCGTTTCTCAGTCCATGCTCCTCAGTTTCTGTCTCTTAACGAATGTTTTCCTTACTTACTTTTTGTGTGGTGTGTGTGTGTGTGTGTGTGTGTGTGTGTGTGCGTGTGGTGTGAGTGGGTGTGTGGGAAAGGAAAGGAGAGATGAGGTAGGATGAGCGGACTGAAATGGAAAGGAGGATGAGGAGAAAGGAGAGATGAGGTAGGACGAGCGGACTGAGGTAGGATGACTGAAATGGAAAGGAGACATGAGGTAGGATGAGCGGACTGAAATGGAAAGGAAAGGAGAGCGGACTGAAATGGAAAGGAAAGGAGAGATGAGGTAGGATGAGCGGACTGAAATGGAAAGGAGAGACTGAAATGAGGTAGGATGAGCGGACTGAAATGGAAAGGAGAGATGAGGTAGGATGAGCGGACTGAAATGGAAAGGAAAGGAGAGATGAGGTAGGATGAGCGGACTGAAATGGAAAGGAAATGATAGTTTTTAGCGGTGAATGTCCCAAACTGTTGTACATTACATACAGACGAGGCGTGGGCGACATAAGCAGCTTTGAGGACTGCCACAATGGAAAGGTGGCTTTCTGGAAATGTCTGGAAATAAAATTTGCTACTGAAATTTCTACATTGTCTCCCCCTGGTATCCCCACTGTTGCTGTGTTCAGGAACACAACAGACCAAACCACTGACGACTCAATATTTTGTACAAACAACTGAAATGGAAAGGAAAGGAGACATGAGGTAGGAGACCAAACCAGGTGACGATCAATATTTTGTACAAAAAACAGACAGTGAAAAACTTCTCAATCTTTCTGTCTCTGCTTTTAAGCAAGCGATCTTCGAATGACTCTTACCTGTGCTGTCCATCTACAGAAGGAACGGCTTTGAGCAAAATGCTCTGACGAGCGGAGTTTGGTACAGGAAGGAGGAGGAAGCGGAGAAATAAGACAATGTCAGAAATCCATTGAAAGCGGGAGAGAACTACATACATACTGAAATGGAAAGGAGGACATGAAGGATGCTCTGACAGAGTTTGAGGAGAGAAGGAGGAAGGTAAGCGGACAATGTCAAGGTAGGATGAGCGGACTGAAATGGAAAGGAAAGGAGAGATGAGGTAGGATGAGCGGACTGAAATGGAAAGGAAAGGAGACATGAGGTAGAGAACTGACATACATACAGGAGGACATGAAACGAGCGGCTGAAATGGAAAGGAAAGGAGAGATGAGGTTGAGCGGACTGAAATGGAAAGGACAGGAAGGAGGTAGGACGAGCGGACTGAAATAAACAAGGTAGGTCATGAGGTAATGAGCGGACTGAAATTGAAAGCGGGAGAGAACTACATACATACAGAGGACAAAGCGGCTCTGGACAGAGTTTGAGTGAGAGAAAGGAATAAACAGTGTCAAACATCTGACTGAAAGAGATGAGGTAGGACGAGCGGACCTGGGAGAGAAGGAAAGGAGAGATGAGGTAGGACATACATACAGAGGACAAAATGCTCTGACAGAGTTTGAGGAGAGAAAGGAATAAACAGTGTCAAACATCTGTTGAAAGCGGGAGAGAACTACATACATACAGAGGACGAGTAGGAAAGGAGTCAGTGAAAGGAGTGATGAGGTAGGATGAGCGGACTGAGAAAGGGAGAGAGAGAGAGGAGAGAGGAGAAAGGAGATGTAGGACGAGCGGACTGAGAGATGAGGTAGGAGAGAGGAGAGAGGATGAGACTGATGGAGAGAGAGAGAGAGAGAGAGAGAGAGAGGAGCGGACTGAAATGGAAAGGAAAGGAGAGATGAGGAGAGAGAGAGAGGAGAGAGAGAGTAGAGAGAGAGAGAGAGAGAGAGAGAGAGAGAGAGAGAGAGAGGAGAGAGAGAGAGAGAGAGAGAGAGAGAGAGAAAGAAAGAGAGAGAGAGGTAACAAGAAAAAGAATAAGAAATAGAAGATGAAGAACAAGAAGGAGCAGAAGAAGAAGAAGAAGAAGAAGAAGAAGAAGAAGAAGACCTCTAGGACAAAAGACAGACCATCCACTCACATTGAAGCTTGTCATACATTACAGCTACAATCAATATACAGCAAGGCAATGTTTCCTACAATCAATATACAGCAAGGCAATGTTTCCTACAATCAATATACAGCAAGGCAATGTTTCCTACAATCAATATACAGCAAGGCAATGTTTTCTACAAACAGCACAAACCGCTCAAACAGAACATGGTCAAAGGCATACACACTTAAATTCTGTCAATATGAGGGCTTCCAAATTGCAAACACCAACATTAGAAACATTTCTTGAAAAGCGTGATAGTCCAGTCGAAAGAATAAACTCTGTTATTTATAACATTTCTATAAATTGTAAAGATCAAGATGTGCCCCCCCCCCTACATTTCTCGATTAATTCAATTTTTCCGTTTTTGCCTTTCTTACCAAACATAAAGCTGTATTTTATGAACCTTTTCAACTAATTATCTTTTTGGAATAATAACCCTATCCCTAACCCTAACCCTAACCCCCTCTATAAGACGGAAAAACGCAATGAACCACGACTGTGACAAATGTGCGGTGTACTGCAGTAATTATTTTTCCGTTTTTGGGGTATTTTATGAACCTTTTCAGCTAATTAGGGGGGAAAAACGGGGTGACAAATAGGGGGGGGGGGGGGGGGGGGGGGGGGTGTAGGG
>CM065681.1:96317052-96319552 GCA_017654935.2 Phymorhynchus buccinoides
CATGTAACACTTTGTGAATGTAACGTGTTGTAGGACTTTAATGACAGTACCACCCTATGTGCTTTCATGTAACACTTTGTCAATGTAACGTGTTGTAGGACTTTAATGACAGTACCACCCTATGTGCTTTCATGTAACACTTTGTCAATGTAACGTGTTGTAGGACTTTAATGACAGTACCACCCTATGTGCTTTCATGTAACACTTTGTCAATGTAACGTGTTGGAGGACTTTAATGACAGTACCACCCTATTTCATGTAACACTTTGTCAATGTAACGTGTTGGAGGACTGTTTATGACAGTACCACCCTATGTCCTCTTTCATGTAACACTTTGTGAATGTAACGTGTTGCTTAAGGACTGTTATGACAGTACCACCCTATCCCCTTTCATGTAACACTTTGTCAATGTAACGTGTTGGAGGACTGTTATGACAGTACCACCCTATGTGCTTTCATGTAACACTTTGTCAATGTAACGTGTTGGTAGGACTGTTATGACAGTACCACCCTATGTGGCCTTTCATGTAACACTTTGTGAATGTAACGTGTTGTAGGACTGTAATGACAGTACCACCCTATGTGCTTTCATGTAACACTTTGTCAATGTAACGTGTTGTAGGACTTTAATGACAGTACCACCCTATGTGCTTTCATGTAACACTTTGTCAATGTAACGTGTTGGAGGACTTTAATGACAGTACCACCCTATGTGCTTTCATGTAACACTTTGTCAATGTAACGTGTTGGAGGACTGTTATGACAGTACCACCCTATTTCATGTAACACTTTGTCAATGTAACGTGTTGGAGGACTTTAATGACAGTACCCCAATCTTTCATTGCTCGTTTGGCAGATGATGGTCTGACTGGCTTCGGGCTGTTTATTTTACAAGCAAGGTTAATGTCCTCTTTCCACATGAAAAACAAAACACTTAGCGTCACTAATCAAGCAAACAAAATCGTCAATTAAGCTTAATGAGATAAGTAGTGGCTTAGACCCCCCCTCCCCATTCTCTCCCGCTTTATCTCCCCACCTTCTTTCCCCCTCTACCCCTTAAACCCGTCCAACCCTCTGTCAACGACACCAGCAAACAATGGGAGCAATTATTGGATTGGTTGGCTGGCCTCATTATCTTGTCATGACGAGTTCCCGATTGGTGGCCACTGCATTCATGGTCTCTGTACTTCATAGTTGAACGAGGCGTTGTAGGACACTGCATTCATGGTCTCATTTGTCACTTCATGACGAGTTGAACGAGGCGTTGTTTGACACTGGGGGGGGGGGGGGGGTCAGAAGGGAGAGGGAGGCGGCAGGAGGAAAAAGAAGCCGGAAGGAGTGGGGTCATGAAGTTGAACGAGGTGTTGCCTGACACACATTCATGTCTCATTTGTCACTTCATGACGAGTTGAACGAGGCGTTGTTTGACACTGCATTCATGGTCTCATTTGTCACTTCATGACGAGTTGAACGAGGCGTTGTTTCACACTGCATTCATGGTCTCATTTGTCACTTCATGACGAGTTGAACGAGGCTTTGTTGGACACTGCATTCATGGTCTCATTTGTCACTTCATGACGAGTTGAACGAGGCTTTGTTTGACACTGCATTCATGGTCTCATTTGTCACTTCATGACGAGTTGAACGAGGCGTTGTTTGACACTGCATTCATGGTCTCATTTGTCACTTCATGACGAGTTGAACGAGGCGTTGTTTGACACAGGATTCATGGTCTCATTTGTCACTTCATGACGAGTTGAACGAGGCGTTGTTTGACACTGCATTCATGGTCTCATTTGTCACTTCATGACGAGTTGAACGAGGCGTTGTTTGACACTGCATTCATGGTCTCATTTGTCACTTCATGACGAGTTGAACGAGGCGTTGTTGGACACTGCATTCATGGTCTCATTTGTCACTTCATGACGAGTTGAACGAGGCTTTGTTTGACACTGCATTCATGGTCTCATTTGTCACTTCATGACGAGTTGAACGAGGCGTTGTTTGACACTGCATTCATGGTCTCATTTGTCACTTCATGACGAGTTGAACGAGGCGTTGTTTGACACTGCATTCATGGTCTCATTTGTCACTTCATGACGAGTTGAACGAGGCGTTGTTTGACACTGCATTCATGGTCTCATTTGTCACTTCATGACGAGTTGAACGAGGCGTTGTTGGACACTGCATTCATGGTCTCATTTGTCACTTCATGACGAGTTGAACGAGGCGTTGTTTGACACTGCATTCATGGTCTCATTTGTCACTTCATGACGAGTTGAACGAGGCGTTGTTTGACACTGCATTCATGGTCTCATTTGTCACTTCATGACGAGTTGAACGAGGCGTTGTTTGACACTGCATTCATGGTCTCATTTGTCACTTCATGACGAGTTGAACGAGGCGTTGTTGGACACTGCATTCATGGTCTCATTTGTCACTTCATGACGAGTTGAACGAGGCGTTGTTTGACACTGCATTCATGGTCTCATTTGTCACT
>CM065681.1:96344552-96349552 GCA_017654935.2 Phymorhynchus buccinoides
GTAGATGACAGTAAGAAAAGGAAAAGGCAGAATGTAGCAGTAAGGGAGAAAGACAGTAGATGACAGTAAGAAAAGGAAAAGACAGAATGTAGCAGTAAGGGGAGACAGACAGTAGATGACAGTAAGAAAAGGAAAAGACAGAATGTAGCAGTAAGGGAGAAAGACAGTAGATGACAGTAAGAAAAGGAAAAGGCAGAATGTAGCAGTAAGGGAGAAAGACAGTAGATGACAGTAAGAAAAGGAAAAGGCAGAATGTAGCAGTAAGGGAGACAGACAGTAGATGACAGTAAGAAAAGGAAAAGACAGAATGTAGCAGTAAGGGAGAAAGACAGTAGATGACAGTAAGAAAAGGAAAAGACAGAATGTAGCAGTAGAATGTAGCAGTAGGGAGAAAGACAGTAGATGACAGTAAGAAAAGGAAAAGGCAGAATGTAGCAGAAAGGGAGAAAGATAGTAGATGACACTAAGAAAAGGAAAAGGCAGAATGTAGCAGTAAGGGAGACAGACAGTAGATGACAGTAAGAAAAGGAAAAGGCAGAATGTAGCAGTAAGGGAGAAAGACAGTAGATGACAGTAAGAAAAGGAAAAGGCAGAATGTAGCAGAAAGGGAGAAAGATAGTAGATGACACTAAGAAAAGGAAAAGGCAGAGTCAAAGTGAGTGAACAAATTTGATGAAGTTACAAGCACAGAACTTACAGAAGGTGGGGAAACTATTTGTACAAAAGACCCCAACAATACGGACTGACAGACTGGAAGATGAATAATTCCATACTTGTGCGCATGCGCGTGTACATGACAGAACACATAAACCGCTAAACCAGAGTCCCCCAGTTTCTGCCACAACAGAACCATGGACAAGATGGCGGAAGTTGTTCCACGAAATATGAAGAAGAAGAAGAAGAAGAAGAAGAAGAAGAAGTAGAAGAAGAAGAAGAAGAAGAAGAAGAAGAAGAAGAAGAAGAAGAAGAAGAAGAAGAAGAAGAAGAAGAAGAAGAAGAAGAAGAAGATAGGAGTCCTTCCCTAACACTTACATCCTCTTGTTCATCTTGGTTCCTACTCAGTCCAGAGAAAAAGAAACAACAGAAAAACGAAAAATACACTGGGAATATTAAGTCCTCTTGACCGACAGAGTGGGAATACACCCTGGCAAGGCAATGAGGCATCTCCGCTATAAACACAATGTAAGCCCATCCCTCCGGAACAGCAGCTGGCTCTCTGCTGTGCGGGTGTCATACTCTGACACGATGGACCGGCATACACACACAATGATGCAGCGTAGGGCAGGGCCTAGTCTGGCTGGTGTTGCCCTGTGGCAGACATGCAACATATCACTTAGAGCTAAGACTTGTGTGCAAAAGACTAGGACTCTGAAACTCTTACACCGAGGAGGCATGGCCGTGCAGCAGCCGTAGGGAGAAGTTTGCATTACGTTTTAACAGACAGGACGCTTCAGACTCAACCCTTCCTTGTTGGCAGTGAAGCATTTTGGTATAACAATAATGGAAACTATGGCATTGCTCAGTCTCATGTGAGAGACAATGACTATCAATCTATGAAGCACTGTGCTGCAGCCTTGCGGATCAGTTGGCCTTACTTCTAGTATACAGGCAGCTTAGGGCAGTGTCCAGCCTTGCTGTTGTTGGCAGCAAAGCAGTGCAGTGTGGGCACGTCATATAGTGTGCTACAGCCTGAGGGCACAGTTGGCCTTACCTCTGATAGACAGGCAGTTTTGGACAGGGCCCGGCCTTGCTGTTGTTGGCAGCAAAGTAGTGCAGTGTGGGCACGTCATATAGTGTGCTACAGCCTGAGGGCACAGTTGACCTTACCTCTGATAGACAGGCAGTTTCGGACATGGCCCGGCCTTGCTGTTGTTGGCAGCAAAGTAGTGCAGTGTGGGCAGGTCATAGCGGCACAGCAGTGAGCCGGTCTGCTCGGAGAACCTGAACACGTCCTCCCTGGAGTCCAGTTGTTTCCCGGGACACTGGTTGACACACACAGCCAGGGAGTGGTCTGGGTCCTCCACGTCCATGAAAAACACGAACCTGAAACACACAGAAAGGGTGAATATTATGAGCTTTTGTTTGCTCATAGTCAGTCTTATGTATTATTATGTTGATTGTTTACGTATGTCAATGACGCTGGTTCACACATACTGATAGCATGTCTTGTTGGATTGTTAATACTTGAATGATATGAAACATCTCATATCTCGTAACACACACACACTGCTAGGAGTGATTTGGACCCAGTAGGTCCATGGAAAACATGAACCTGCAAGAAACAGACAAGGCAAAGTTCTGGTTGTTCTTTTCAACACTGTTAGTGTTGTCCTCATCACAAAACACTGACAGACAGACAGACAGACAGACAGACAGACAGACAGACAGACAGACAGACAGACAGACTCACGGCCTTCCTTTCATGTTCTGTCCAGAGTGTGTCACTCTAGGTATGACCCAGTGGGTGTTGTCCTCGTCACAAAACACAGACACACACACACAGAAAGACAGACAGACAGACAGACAGACAGACAGACAGACAGACAGACAGACAGACAGACAGACAGACAGACAGACAGACAGACAGACAGACAGACAGACAGACAGACAGACTCACGGCCTTCCTTTCATGTTCTGTCCAGAGTGTGTCACCCCAGGTATGGCCCGGTGGGTGTTGTCCTCGTCACAGGTGTTGCCATAGCTGTCCGTGCCGTACACCAGGCGGAACGCGTCGCCCTTAGCGATGGAGAACACCCCCACGAACACCTGAAACACGGCCAACAACAACAAGGTACAGGCACCCTACATTACGATCGTGTTTTTCTTTTAAGCCTACGACCCCCCAGTGATACTGACAATCCTTTCGTTGATCTTATACCTGCTGAACTTTTACCTGATGGTGCGAATGACGGAGCAAATGGAAGAGTGAAAGAGCGAAAGCGAGGAAGAAGAGGTGGTGTGAGACGAAGACTGAGAAGAAACAAAACAACCCCTCCACTTTCGTCAATCATTTTATCCAACGTTCGATCCCTCAACCCCAATGGAAACAACTATAATCTTGATGAACTTCGTGCCAACTGCCAGTTGTTAGGGGATTTTAGGAATGCGTGTTTGCTTTGTTTGACAGAGACCTGGTGGAGTGAGAAAGTGACGGATGAAAGTGTTGCCATTGATGGATTTTGAATGCCGTATCGAGCGGATAGAGAGCTTGAGAAAGTGGGAAAGAAAGTGAGGGGTGGCGTGTGCCTGTATGTGAATGAACGATGGTGTGACAGTGCAAATGTGTCGGTGAAAAAGCGCGTGTGTACCACAGACGTATCCCTGCGACCCAGATATGTGCCACGTGAATTCGGACGCATATTTGTGACAGTTGTCTACGCCCCCGTTTTCGACCAGGTCTCTGCTGCACGTGCGGGAAAGGAGATCGCTGCTGCTGTGCGAGAACTTCAACTTTTATCTGCTGACGCTCCGTGTTTTATTCTTGGTGATTTTAATCAGTGTGATCAACGTAAAGCTCTCCCCTCTTTTAAACAATACGTTTCATGTAATACAAGGCAAAACAAAACAATCGATTTATGTTATGGAAACGTCTCCAATGCATTTCGTTCTGTCTGTCTTCCTCCTCTTGGTGCTTCTGACCACAACACTGTTCATCCGATCCCTGCTTACAAACCCAGAATCCAAACTGAACCCATTGTGAAAAAGAGTGTGAAAGTGTGGACGACTGATAGTGTGGATGAGTTGAAAGGTTGTTTTGATTGTACTGATTGGAGTGTGCTGACCGATTCGTGCGAGAGTGTGCATGAAGCTGCTGATGTCGTTACTTCATATGTGTGTTTCTGTCAAGACATGATTATACCAACAAAAACCATCAAGATCTTTCCAAATAACAAACCATGGATTTCAAAGTCAATCAAAACTGTTTTGAATGAAAAGAAAATAGCCTTTCAGTCAGGGGATAAGAAGGAAAGAAACGTTGTACAATCTAGACTTGGAGGGGAACTAAGGAATGGGCAAAGGGAGGATAAAGACAGAGCAGAGCAACAGTTTCAGACAGGCAGAATGGCAGATGCATGGGATGGGCTTAGAACTTTGACTGGGCAAACAAAGAAAAAGACAACAGCTTCTCAGATGACCCTACAAGAACAAAGTGAGTTTTCTTTTAAGCTAAATGATTTTTTCTGCCGTTTTGAGAGAAATGATGTAGGAGAGGAAATGGATGAGGTGATTTCACAGCTACAAGAACAAAATGATAATGTAAGTGTAGAACAAGAATTTGAGATTGATGAAAAGGATGTAGAACGTTTATTTGTGAAATTGAATGTGAAGAAAGCCGTTGGACCTGACAATGTATGTGGACGAGTGTTGAAGGCGTGTGGTTCTGAATTGTGTCGTGTGTTCTGTTCACTCTTTAACTGGTCTCTGCGTGACTGTGCTGTACCTAGTATCCGGAAGAACTCTACTATTACTCCTGTCCCCAAGAAGAAGAATCCTGTTGCGCTGAACAATTACCGCCCTGTTGCCTTAACACCTATTATATAATTGTAATGAAATGCTTTGAGAAACTTGTCCTTCAACGCCTTCTGTTCTTTACTAACCAGCACCTTGACCCCTTTCAGTTCGCTTACAAGCCCCATAGAAGCACAGATGATGCCCTACTAACACTTCTTCATAACGCCTTTGTTCACTTGAATACTCCTAACTCTTTTGTTCGCATCTTGTTCATTGACTTTTCCTCTGCCTTCAATACCATTCAGCCCCATCTTCTGGCCCTGAAACTTCTAGACCTAAACGTAGACCCCAAACTCACTCTTTGGATTGTCAATTTCCTACTCAACAGAACCCAGTCCGTCCGCTTTCAATCTGTAACCTCTTCAGAACGTTCTACCTCTACTCTACTGGTGCTCCCCAAGGTACAGTGTTATCCCCAGTTCTCTTTACTTTGTACATGAATGATTGCACCGGCACTGAAACAACACCTGTTATAAAGTATTCTGATG
>CM065681.1:96354552-96357052 GCA_017654935.2 Phymorhynchus buccinoides
CCATGTCTCCATCACACAAGGCTATGATAGCGGCTCCCTGTTTGAACTGTTTCCTCTAGTTCCCTCGTGTCGTCATTGCGACTATGTCTCCATCACACAAGGCTATGATAGCGGCTCCCTGTTTGAACTGTTTCCTCTAGTTCCCTCGTGTCGTCATTGCGACTATGTCTCCATCACACAAGGCTAGGATAGCGGCTCCCTGTGCAGTTTGAACTGTTTCCTCTAGTTCTCTCGTATCGTCAGTGTGACCATGTCTCCATCACACAAGGCTACACAGGCTCCCTGCGCAGTTTGAACTGTTTCCTCTAGTTCCCTCGTATCGTCATTTTAACCATGTCTCCATCACACAAGGCTACACAGGCTCCCTGTGCAGTTTGAACTGTTTCCCCTGGTTCTCTCGTGTCGTCATTGTGACCATGTCTCCATCACACAAGGCTAGGATACAGGATCCATTGTTTCGTTCCATCTCGCCACGTGCTTAGAACACGTGCAGGGATTTGAATAAATGATCACCACACTTGGAAAAAACATAAATACGACTACACGAGGGGGAAGATAGATATGCACATACAAGTTACAAACACACACTGACACACGCACTTGTTCTCTATCAATCAATCAAACACACACACACACACAGACTCACCCCCCCCCCCCCACACACACACACCAACCCACCCACCCACCCCCACCCCCACCCCCACATCCACACGCGCGCACGCACGCACGCACGCACGCACGCGCACGCACACACACACACACACACACACACACACACACACACACACACACACACACACACACACACACACACACACACACACACACACACACACACACACACACACACACACACACACACACACACACACACACACACACACACACACACACACACACACACACACACACACACACACACACACACACACACACACACACACACACACACACACACACACACACACACACACACACACACACTGTACATAATATCTCCATCTGTTGTTTCACCTGTTGTTGCCACAGTCCATGATGAATAACCACAGCCCCTCAGCCGTCTTCAACAGTCCTCCTTACACCTCTGCATCCACCCTCCTCGTGTAAATTTTCATTGGCAACAACTAAACCCACTATCTCAGCAATTTCGTTCCCTCTCATTTCACCTACAAGAAACTACCTCTCCAGTCAGGCGCCATACTGCTCCCCTGGAGATGATGAGATTAGCGTCCAATTGGTCGCAGACCCTTATGGACGTTCTTCTAGAAGACGAATGATGATGATGATGATGATGATGAAGAAGAGTCGGTGATGATGACAGGGGTTCGTGACGTAGCAGACGTCGTCGTGGTTGATTCCTGGAACACGTTGCGCTCCCCTGGACCGACATGGCCAATTGTAGTTAGCAGATGGAAAGGACCAGGAAGTTCGTTGGCAGTAACGCCATTTGATTAGTCGTGTAGGACGAGATAACCAGGAACTGTTCATTTCAATAATGATCACACCTTTGATAATTAAAAAAATAACGGATTTGCAAGGTCTGGGTTATATCACATGAATTCTGTCATTTGTCGACGACAAAACACGTATAATGACAGACTCATGAAAAGAACGCAACCACTTGTCTTTGGACTCCGATGAATTATCATTACACATGTAACATCCCCAATAATTAAACACCATTCGCAAAAATAGAAGACACCTAGGCCTATAAAAGATTGTGTCAAACCAACGCCAGTGGTGTAAATACACTTTCATATACACACAACATTAAGGCAAGGAAAACAGCAAAGACAGACCGACAGACAAACAGACCGACAGACAAACAGACCGACAGACAGGAAACCCTATGCGAGGCAATAAATACGCAGAGAGGGCGCCCTTGTAGAGATAGGGGAGCTAACCAGACTGACGAAGCATAGCGTGTCTCTTATCGCTCAGTTACCTTCCTCCAGCTGTTATCTAACATTAACAGTAACAAGAAATTCAGTTGATCAAAGATCAACTCGAGCCGAAACAGTGTTCACATTCCAATTTATTAACATTTTCTTTGTTAAATGCAGCTGAGAACACAAACATTAACAAAAGCATGGAAATTCACCATGAAATCGTCTGAAATGCTTCTAACTGCACTCATTCACAAAGCAGTTAAAAAAATCTGCCTTTATTTTTAATATGCCTGCACTCACACATTCATAACTTAACAAAGAAAACAATGTGACTGACACCGTTGTAAATGGCAAGATGGTGTTTCATGAACAGATAATAGGAATTGCATCAAACTGAACTAGCAGCAACAGAAAGTGGAAAACACCTTGTAAATGGCAAGATGGTGTTTCATGAACAGACAATAGGCATTGCATCAAACTGAACTAGCAGCAACAGAAAGTGGAAAACACCTTGTAAATGGCAAGATGGTGTTTCATGAACAGACAATAGGCATTGCATCAAACTGAACTAGCAGCAACAGAAAGTGGAAAACACCTTGTACATGGCAAGA
>CM065681.1:96359552-96379552 GCA_017654935.2 Phymorhynchus buccinoides
ACACACACACACACACACTTCCCCTTCATAAGGGGCCTTGGACTATTTGAACAAATCACTCGCATTTGCATTCTCTCTCTCTCTCACTACCCTGTATTCGTTTTGTTTCGTTTCCCCTCTCTCTCTCTCTCTCTCTCTCTCTCTCTCTCTCTCTCTCTCTCTCTCTCTCTCTCTCTCTCTCTCTCTCTCTCTCTCTCTATCTCATTGTCTGTCTGTCTGTCTGTCTGTCTGTCTGTCTGTCTGTCTGTCTGTCTGTCTGTCTGTCGCTGTCACGCACGCACGCACGCACGCACGCACGCACGCACGCACACACACACACACACACACACACTCACACTCTGCTAGAACTCGTATTTCTTTGTACCCTATGTTTCACTGGTTCAGGCCGAGGTGGCCTGAGGCACTCAACACTGTCCAAAATTTCCAAGTCGTCAATCGTTATCATGCCCCCCTTCCCCAACTCTTTCTTCACCCCCCTCTCACTCACTCCGTCCCTTCTCTGTTTTGCTCCACAACTTTCCTTTAACATTTAATGGTCGACTTATGGCGATATTTTTCACGCCAGAGGGCAGTCAATGCACTAGGAGCTTATCACGCGATTTTCTTAGTTGGGTGTAGTAAGAGAGAGAGAGATGGTGGGACTACTCACTCTCTCTCTCATTTTCTTTATCCCCAACTAAGAATATAGAGAGGATTAGCCCCACACGAGCGTCATGCCCTCTGGCGTGAAAAAAATCCCACTAAGTCTCTCATTGAAAAGATATAAAGGAATGTTTGTGTGCAGCTTAGATGCACGTTAAAATCATAAATAAAATGGGTAATCCTTTCCCCTTGAAACCTTCAAATGATATTGTGTTTATATTAACAAACCTTCAAATGATATTATGTTTGTATCCACAAACCTTCAAATTAATGATATGTTTATATTAGCAAACCTTCAAAAAATATTGTGTTTATATTAACAAACCTTCAAATAATATTATGTCTATATTAGCAAACCTTCAAATGATATTATGTTTATATTAACAAACCTTCAAATGATATGTTTATATTAACAAACCTTCAAATGATATTATGTTTATATTAACAAACCTTCAAATAATATTATGTTTATATTAACAAACCTTCAAATAATATTGTTTTTATTAACAAACCTTGAAATACTATTGTTTATATTAACAAACCTTCAAATAATATTATGTTTATATTAACAAACCTTGAAATACTATTGTTTATATTAACAAACCTTCAAATAATATTGTTTTTATTAACAAACCTTGAAATACTATTGTTTATATTAACCAACAGGAAAGTAGAGGCATGTCAATACAGTAAAGCAAAGACCAAAAGGACAACCTGACATCTCCTTACATAAGACTTAGACCAAACTGAAAACAGACAGACAGACAGACGGCAGCAATGAACCCATGCAGAGTAGAGGGCCCTCTTGTAGAGATAAGGATGACAAGTTCATGTAATAACTATGGCACGTCTTGTCTTTCTGTTTTAATTCCAAAAGAGATAAGACGTACTTGAAATAATATTCTCAACATGCACTCACGAACAAAGTCCTTGAAACTAGCATTTAGATACAGTCACTTAAGTTGATTACACGGTTTTCTAGAATGTGTGTGCTTAGCATCAAGTTGTTGTATATAAGCACAAACAATATACACATTTACATTTCAACTCATACAAATGTACCATCACAAAAAAGTGTACACAGATACTTTTCTATTAACGTGTCAATGTGCAAACACACTAACCTTGATTGCTAAAAGTTGGTGTAATTGTAAGCAATACAAATTATATGACCAGTAAGAGAAGTCATCCGTGAACACAAGCTAACTCAAGCTTGTGTTATCCAATTTCCTGTTCACGTGCATCACGTGACTTTGGCATGCCACCTCCAAAAAGTGTCATTTCGCTTAAATGGAGTGAAAGCATAAAAGTGAGTAAAATTGTCAGAATCAACGACATTTCTTGCTCACATCGTAAGCGTCGTACAAGAGACAAAGTTTCATGGCCGAAGTGAGACAATGACGTCATTTGACACGCAGAGTTGTCTTTCTGTGTTGGCATGCTGGAGAACAGCGTTCACAGACTCATTGTGTCATTCATGCAAAGACCTTCCAAAGACCTTCATGTTTGGAATATTGCAATGCGTCACTTCCAGAGCTTGGATTCACTGCCATGAGGTTGGCACTGCTGATAGACGTCGTGAAGGCGGCAGAATTTGGGAGACGTAATAAAAATTGACGTTTTGTCTTTTTTTTAGACCTGCCAAAATCGTTTCACACACGCTCTCTGGCAGCATTGTGATTTGCTGAATGCCTCAAAGCAGAACATTTATATCCAAACTGTGAGGAACGGACTCCATGATGCTGCTTTTACTCCCCCTGGGCATGTTTGGGCATCCTGTTCATTCCAGTTCATGAGCAGTGCTGTCTTTTGAGAGCCCAGAACCACACCATCAGGACATTATGAAACTGGACATGAATTCTTTTCACCAACGAATTGATCAGTCTTAATTTCATAGATGGTCTTGCTAGGGTGTGGAGGTTCTCAGGAGAGCATTACCAGGAAATGTGAGTCAGAAAGCATGACAAATCTCGAGGTCTATCTTTGACGGTTTGGGCCTGTATCGGCATGGTCGGGAAAATGGTGTCACAAATTCTTCATATGGAATCCCTGATAGCTGTTCCCTACAGGGATGAGGTCATTGATGTCCACGTCAAATCTTCTGCTGGCATGATCCGAGATGACGTGATCTTCATGGATGATAATGCACCTTTTTATCGAGCATGGGTTGTTGACGTGCACCTGCAGCATGAGATCATCGTCCATATGAGGTAGGTTTCCCAATCCAGAGACCTCAGTCTGATAGAACAATGTTGGAACATGCTCCAGGCAGTCGTTAGCAGCCGTTCACAGCAGGTCAGAAGTCTACAGGACCTAGAACAGTGGCTTCTAGAGGCGTGGAACACCCTGGATCAGCAGGAGCTTCAAAGGCTCATCCAGAACACAAATGGCGTTTCCAAGCTGGAATTGCAGTGAGGGGGTCTCGCACATGCTTATCAATGACTTTTCTTGACACAAAAAAACCCTAAAAATCTGAAAATCAAAACTTCGGTTGTGTTATGCATTTTGAAGGGGTATCACAAACATTCTTTGAGGTAAACCAATAAAATCATTCTCAGACCTTGTTTTCTATCAAAATGTGAAGAAGACATGTTAATTAACATGAACAAGAAAAAAATGTAATGGCTTTATGTTTATCTTTGATAATTTTGTATGCTTAAAATAATATCCTTAGAGCAGTCTTAGAAGATAACTGCGTCAGTTAGGCTTATTTACAATTAATAAATGTTTAACCCTTTCACCGCCAATGTCGCATTTTAGCACCACAGTGGTTTAACGCCTATGTCACTAAAAGGCATCAAATTGGGGTCTATTATCCAAAGACCCTACTGTCTTAGTTTTGGGAAGCAAGGATAGACCTTATTTTATGTATGCCACAGAAGAATCCCCAATACTGCAGATTGATTTTGTTCTCTACCCAGGTAACTTTCATTGACATTTTTGGCTGAAATATGGCTGGCAGTGAAAGGGTTAAAGTGAAACACACACTGCAGCCAAATTGCGGGAGTTTTACAGGATAGCAGCACAGGATGTAACCTCCCTGACAAGATATGGTGCAACGGGAGTCAGGAAAAGACATTCAGCAGGATGTAACCTCCCTGACAAGATATGGTGTAACGGGAGTCAGGAAAAGACATTCAGCAGGATGCAACCTCCCTGACAAGATATGGTGCAACGGGAGTCAGGAAAAGACAAGGTTATCACCCATCTACATTCAGCAGGATGTAACCTCCCTGACAAGATATGGTGCAACGGGAGTCAGGAAAAGACATTCAGCAGGATGCAACCTCCCTGACAAGATATGGTGCAACGGGAGTCAGGAAAAGACATTCAGCATGATGTAACCTCCCTGACAAGATATGGTGCAACGGGAGTCAGGAAAAGACAAGGGTTATCACCCATCTACATTCAGCATGATGTAACCTCCCTGACAAGATATGGTGCAACGGGAGTCAGGAATAGAGAAGGGTTATCACCCATCTACATTCAGCATGATGTAACCTCCCTGACAAGATATGGTGCAACGGGAGTCAGGAAAAGACAAGGTTAGCACCCATCTACATTCAGCATGATGTAACCTCCCTGACAAGATATGGTGTAACGGGAGTCAGGAAAAGACAAGGGTTATCACCCATCTACATTCAGCATGATGTAACCTCCCTGACAAGATATGGTGTAACGGGAGTCAGGAAAAGACAAGGTTAGCACCCATCTACATTCAGCATGATGTAACCTCCCTGACAAGATATGGTGTAACGGGAGTCAGGAAAAGACAAGGGTTATCACCCATCTACGTTCAGCATGATGTAACCTCCCTGACAAGATATGGTGTAACGGGAGTCAGGAAAAGACAAGGTTAGCACCCATCTACATTCAGCAGGATGTTCCTGACAAGATATGGTGCAACAGGAGTCAGGAAAAGACAAGGGTTATCACCCATCTACATTCAGCAGGATGTAACCTCCCTGACAAGATATGGTGCAACAGGAGTCAGGAAAAGACAAGGGTTATCACCCATCTACATTCCGCAGGATGTTCCTGACAAGATATGGTGTAACGGGAGTCAGGAAAAGACATTCAGCAGGATGTAACCTCCCTGACAAGATATGGTGCAACGGGAGTCAGGAAAAGACATTCAGCAGGATGTAACCTCCCTGACAAGATATGGTGCAACGGGAGTCAGGAAAAGACAAGGGTTATCACCCATCTACATTCCGCAGGATGTTCCTGACAAGATATGGTGTAACGGGAGTCAGGAAAAGACATTCAGCAGGATGTAACCTCCCTGACAAGATATGGTGCAACGGGAGTCAGGAAAAGACATTCAGCAGGATGTAACCTCCCTGACAAGATATGGTGCAACGGGAGTCAGGAAAAGACAAGGGTTAGCACCCATCTACATTCAGCAGGATGTAACCTCCCTGACAAGATATGGTGCAACGGGAGTCAGGAAAAGACATTCAGCTGGATGTAACCTCCCTGACAAGATATGGTGCAACGGGAGTCAGGAAAAGACATTCAGCAGGATGTAACCTCCCTGACAAGATATGGTGCAACGGGAGTCAGGAAAAGACATTCAGCAGGATGTAACCTCCCTGACAAGATATGGTGCAACGGGAGTCAGGAAAAGACAAGGGTTATCACCCATCTACATTCAGCAGGATTTGCCTGACAAGATATGGTGTAACGGGAGTCAGGAAAAGACAAGGTTAGCACCCATCTACATTCAGCAGGATGTTCCTGACAAGATATGGTGCAACGGGAGTCAGGAAAAGACAAGGGTTATCACCCATCTACATTCAGCGCCTGTCACAACATAAACCACCGGCCTACCACGTGCCCAGTAAATCAAACAATGCTGGCATGCAGGGGAAAAACAGAACGATAAAAAGAAGCATGAGGATTAGGAGGAGGAGGAAGCGGAAGAATAAAGAGGATTATATGAACAGATCATAACATTTTATGTTTTCTGTGTTTTTCTTTACTGCTGATAACGGTGTTCAGGAACAATTTGACAGAAAACAACTTCTTTCAACAAACAAGCAGGCAAGCAAACATAAAAGAGTAACACAAAAGAACTTGAAAAGATTATTGTGTAAGGTATCTCTGATCCGTTAATAACAATAATAATTTAAAAACCCCCACAAACAAACCGCGACAACGCAACAGAAACTCAACGCCCCGAGTAAAACAGGATTAAACAACCCCCTAAAATAACACTCCCCTAAGCACACAAACACCCCCCTAAAATAACACTCCCCTAAGCATACAAACACCCCCCTAAAATAACACCCCCCTAAGCACACAAACAACCCCCTAAAATAACACTCCCCTAAGCACACAAACAACCCCCTAAAATAACACTCCCCTAAGCACACAAACAACCCCCTAAAATAACACTCCCCTAAGCATACAAACACCCCCCTAAAATAACACTCCCCTAAGCACACAAACACCCCCCTAAAATAACACTCCCCTAAGCATACAAACACCCCCCTAAAATAACACTCCCCTAAGCACACAAACAACCCCCTAAAATAACACTCCCCTAAGCACACAAACAACCCCCTAAAATAGCACTCCCCTAAGCACACGAACAACCCCCTAAAATAGCACTCCCCTAAGCACACTAACAACCCCCTAAAATAGCACTCCCCTAAGCACACGAACAACCCCCTAAAATAGCACTCCCCTAAGCACACGAACAACCCCCTAAAATAACACTCCCCTAAGCACACGAACAACCCCCTAAAATAGCACTCCCCTAAGCACACAAACAACCCCCTAAAATAGCACTCCCCTAAGCACACAAACAACCCCCTAAAATAACACTCCCCTAAGCACACAAACAACCCCCTAAAATAGCACTCCCCTAAGCACACGAACAACCCCCTAAAATAGCACTCCCCTAAGCACACGAACAACCCCCTAAAATAACACTCCCCTAAGCACACGAACAACCCCCTAAAATAGCACTCCCCTAAGCACACAAACAACCCCCTAAAATAGCACTCCCCTAAGCACACAAACAACCCCCTAAAATAGCACTCCCCTAAGCACACAAACAACCCCCTAAAATAGCACTCCCCTAAGCACACGAACAACCCCCTAAAATAACACTCCCCTAAGCACACGAACAACCCCCTAAAATAACACTCCCCTAAGCACACAAACAACCCCCTAAAATAACACTCCCCTAAGCACACGAACAACCCCCTAAAATAGCACTCCCCTAAGCACACGAACAACCCCCTAAAATAGCACTCCCCTTAGCACACGAACAACCCCCTAAAATAACACTCCCCTAAGCACACGAACAACCCCCTAAAATAACACTCCCCTAAGCACACGAACAACCCCCTAAAATAGCACTCCCCTTAGCACACGAACTACCCCCTAAAATAACACTCCCCTAAGCACACAAACAACCCCCTAAAATAGCACTCCCCTAAGCACACGAACAACCCCCTAAAATAGCACTCCCCTTAGCACACGAACTACCCCCTAAAATAGCACTCCCCTAAGCACACGAACAACCCCCTAAAATAGCACTCCCCTTAGCACACGAACAACCCCCTAAAATAACACTCCCCTAAGCACACGAACAACCCCCTAAAATAGCACTCCCCTTAGCACACGAACAACCCCCTAAAATAACACTCCCCTAAGCACACGAACAACCCCCTAAAATAACACTCCCCTAAGCACACGAACAACCCCCTAAAATAGCACTCCCCTTAGCACACGAACTACCCCCTAAAATAACACTCCCCTAAGCACACAAACAACCCCCTAAAATAGCACTCCCCTAAGCACACGAACAACACCGTAAGAAAGGAAGGGGTGAAATAATGGACTGTACACAACACAAGGTCATATCCTGGAGTTGAACTGTGCTGACCCAAAGGAAGGGGTGAAATAATGGACTGTACACAACACAAGGTCATATCCTGGAGTTGAACTGTGCTGATCCACAGGAAGGGGTGAAATAATGGACTGTACACAACACAAGGTCATATCCTGGAGTTGAACTGTGCTGATCCAAAGGAAGGGGTGAAATAATGGACTGTACACAACACAAGGTCATATCCTGGAGTTGAACTGTGCTGATCCAAAGGAAGGGGTGAAATAATGGACTGTACACAACACAAGGTCATATCCTGGAGTTGAACTGTGCTGATCCAAAGGAAGGGGTGAAATAATGGACTATGCACAACACAAGGTCATATCCTGGAGTTGAACTGTGCTGATCCACAGGAAGGGGTGAAATAATGGACTGTACACAACACAAGGTCATATCCTGGAGTTGAACTGTGCTGATCCACAGGAAGGGGTGAAATAATGGACTGTACACAACACAAGGTCATATCCTGGAGTTGAACTGTGCTGATCCAAAGGAAGGGGTGAAATAATGGACTGTACACAACACAAGGTCATATCCTGGAGTTGAACTGTGCTGATCCAAAGGAAGGGGTGAAATAATGGACTGTACACAACACAAGGTCATATCCTGGAGTTGAACTGTGCTGACCCAAAGGAAGGGGTGAAATAATGGACTGTACACAACACAAGGTCATATCCTGGAGTTGAACTGTGCTGACCCAAAGGAAGGGGTGAAATAATGGACTGTACACAACACAAGGTCATATCCTGGAGTTGAACTGTGCTGATCCAAAGGAAGGGGTGAAATAATGGACTGTACACAACACAAGGTCATATCCTGGAGTTGAACTGTGCTGACCCAAAGGAAGGGGTGAAATAATGGACTATACACAACACAAGGTCATATCCTGGAGTTGAACTGTGCTGACCCAAAGGAAGGGGTGAAATAATGGACTGTACACAACACAAGGTCATATCCTGGAGTTGAACTGTGCTGATCCAAAGGAAGGGGTGAAATAATGGACTATACACAACACAAGGTCATATCCTGGAGTTGAACTGTGCTGACCCAAAGGAAGGGGTGAAATAATGGACTGTACACAACACAAGGTCATATCCTGGAGTTGAACTGTGCTGATCCAAAGGAAGGGGTGAAATAATGGACTGTACACAACACAAGGTCATATCCTGGAGTTGAACTGTGCTGATCCAAAGGAAGGGGTGAAATAATGGACTGTACACAACACAAGGTCATATCCTGGAGTTGAACTGTGCTGATCCACAGGAAGGGGTGAAATAATGGACTGTACACAACACAAGGTCATATCCTGGAGTTGAACTGTGCTGACCCAAAGGAAGGGGTGAAATAATGGACTATACACAACACAAGGTCATATCCTGGAGTTGAACTGTGCTGATCCAAAGGAAGGGGTGAAATAATGGACTGTACACAACACAAGGTCATATCCTGGAGTTGAACTGTGCTGACCCAAAGGAAGGGGTGAAATAATGGACTGTACACAACACAAGGTCATATCCTGGAGTTGAACTGTGCTGATCCAAAGGAAGGGGTGAAATAATGGACTGTACACAACACAAGGTCATATCCTGGAGTTGAACTGTGCTGACCCAAAGGAAGGGGTGAAATAATGGACTATGCACAACACAAGGTCATATCCTGGAGTTGAACTGTGCTGACCCAAAGGAAGGGGTGAAATAATGGACTATGCACAACACAAGGTCATATCCTGGAGTTGAACTGTGCTGACCCAAAGGAAGGGGTGAAATAATGGACTGTACACAACACAAGGTCATATCCTGGAGTTGAACTGTGCTGATCCAAAGGAAGGGGTGAAATAATGGACTGTACACAACACAAGGTCATATCCTGGAGTTGAACTGTGCTGATCCAAAGGAAGGGGTGGAATAATGGACTGTACACAACACAAGGTCATATCCTGGAGTTGAACTGTGCTGACCCAAAGGAAGGGGTGAAATAATGGACTGTACACAACACAAGGTCATATCCTGGAGTTGAACTGTGCTGATCCAAAGGAAGGGGTGAAATAATGGACTGTACACAACACAAGGTCATATCCTGGAGTTGAACTGTGCTGACCCAAAGGAAGGGGTGAAATAATGGACTATACACAACACAAGGTCATATCCTGGAGTTGAACTGTGCTGACCCAAAGGAAGGGGTGAAATAATGGACTATACACAACACAAGGTCATATCCTGGAGTTGAACTGTGCTGACCCAAAGGAAGGGGTGAAATAATGGACTGTACACAACACAAGGTCATATCCTGGAGTTGAACTGTGCTGACCCAAAGGAAGGGGTGAAATAATGGACTGTACACAACACAAGGTCATATCCTGGAGTTGAACTGTGCTGATCCACAGGAAGGGGTGAAATAATGGACTGTACACAACACAAGGTCATATCCTGGAGTTGAACTGTGCTGACCCAAAGGAAGGGGTGAAATAATGGACTGTACACAACACAAGGTCATATCCTGGAGTTGAACTGTGCTGATCCAAAGGAAGGGGTGAAATAATGGACTATGCACAACACAAGGTCATATCCTGGAGTTGAACTGTGCTGATCCAAAGGAAGGGGTGGAATAATGGACTGTACACAACACAAGGTCATATCCTGGAGTTGAACTGTGCTGATCCAAAGGAAGGGGTGAAATAATGGACTGTACACAACACAAGGTCATATCCTGGAGTTGAACTGTGCTGACCCAAAGGAAGGGGTGAAATAATGGACTATGCACAACACAAGGTCATATCCTGGAGTTGAACTGTGCTGATCCACAGGAAGGGGTGAAATAATGGACTATGCACAACACAAGGTCATATCCTGGAGTTGAACTGTGCTGACCCAAAGGTAGGGGTGAAATAATGGACTATGCACAACACAAGGTCATATCCTGGAGTTGAACTGTGCTGATCCAAAGGAAGGGGTGAAATAATGGACTATGCACAACACAAGGTCATATCCTGGAGTTGAACTGTGCTGATCCAAAGGAAGGGGTGAAATAATGGACTGTACACAACACAAGGTCATATCCTGGAGTTGAACTGTGCTGATCCAAAGGAAGGGGTGAAATAATGGACTGTACACAACACAAGGTCATATCCTGGAGTTGAACTGTGCTGATCCAAAGGAAGGGGTGAAATAATGGACTGTACACAACACAAGGTCATATCCTGGAGTTGAACTGTGCTGATCCAAAGGAAGGGGTGAAATAATGGACTGTACACAACACAAGGTCATATCCTGGAGTTGAACTGTGCTGACCCAAAGGAAGGGGTGAAATAATGGACTGTACACAACACAAGGTCATATCCTGGAGTTGAACTGTGCTGACCCAAAGGAAGGGGTGAAATAATGGACTGTACACAACACAAGGTCATATCCTGGAGTTGAACTGTGCTGATCCACAGGAAGGGGTGAAATAATGGACTGTACACAACACAAGGTCATATCCTGGAGTTGAACTGTGCTGATCCACAGGAAGGGGTGAAATAATGGACTGTACACAACACAAGGTCATATCCTGGAGTTGAACTGTGCTGATCCAAAGGAAGGGGTGGAATAATGGACTGTACACAACACAAGGTCATATCCTGGAGTTGAACTGTGCTGATCCAAAGGAAGGGGTGAAATAATGGACTGTACACAACACAAGGTCATATCCTGGAGTTGAACTGTGCTGATCCAAAGGAAGGGGTGAAATAATGGACTGTACACAACACAAGGTCATATCCTGGAGTTGAACTGTGCTGATCCAAAGGAAGGGGTGGAATAATGGACTGTACACAACACAAGGTCATATCCTGGAGTTGAACTGTGCTGACCCAAAGGAAGGGGTGAAATAATGGACTGTACACAACACAAGGTCATATCCTGGAGTTGAACTGTGCTGATCCAAAGGAAGGGGTGAAATAATGGACTGTACACAACACAAGGTCATATCCTGGAGTTGAACTGTGCTGATCCAAAGGAAGGGGTGAAATAATGGACTGTACACAACACAAGGTCATATCCTGGAGTTGAACTGTGCTGATCCAAAGGAAGGGGTGAAATAATGGACTATGCACAACACAAGGTCATATCCTGGAGTTGAACTGTGCTGATCCAAAGGAAGGGGTGAAATAATGGACTGTGCACAACACAAGGTCATATCCTGGAGTTGAACTGTGCTGACCCAAAGGAAGGGGTGAAATAATGGACTGTACACAACACAAGGTCATATCCTGGAGTTGAACTGTGCTGACCCAAAGGAAGGGGTGAAATAATGGACTGTACACAAACAAGGTCATATCCTGGAGTTGAACTGTGCTGACCCAAAGGAAGGGGTGAAATAATGGACTGTACACAACACAAGGTCATATCCTGGAGTTGAACTGTGCTGACCCAAAGGAAGGGGTGAAATAATGGACTGTACACAACACAAGGTCATATCCTGGAGTTGAACTGTGCTGACCCAAAGGAAGGGGTGAAATAATGGACTGTAGAGAGAGAGAGAAGAGAGAGAGAGAGAGAGAGAGAGAGAGAGAGAGAGAGAGAGAGAGAGAGAGAGAGGGAGAGAGAGAGAGAGAGAGAGAGAGAGAGAGAGAGAGAGAGAGAGAGAGAGAGAGAGAGAGAGAGAGGAGAAGAAGAAACAGGATATAGACGATGGACTCATAGCCCTAGGGTAGAAAACGAAGACAGGAAGGGACAAGGAATGGACGGAAGAAAGGAGGAGCGGAGGAATAGGAAGACGACAGCAGGGAAGGGACAAGGAATGGACGGAAGAAGAGAGGAGCGGAGGAATAGGAAGACGACAGCAGGGAAGGGACAAGGAATGGACGGAAGAAGGGAGGAGCGGAGGAATAGGAAGACGACAGTAGGGAAGGGACAAGGAATGGACGGAAGAAGGGAGGAGCGGAGGAATAGGAAGACGACAGCAGGGAAGGGACAAGGAATGGACGGAAGAAGGGAGGAGCGGAGGAATAGGAAGACGACAGCAGGGAAGGGACAAGGAATGGACGGAAGAAGGGAGGAGCGGAGGAATAGGAAGACGACAGTAGGGAAAGGACAAGGAATGGACGGAAGAAAGGAGGAGCGGAGGAATAGGAAGACGACAGTAGGGAAGGGACAAGGAATGGACGGAAGAAAGGAGGAGCGGAGGAATAGGAAGACGACAGCAGGGAAGGGACAAGGAATGGACGGAAGAAAGGAGGAGCGGAGGAATAGGAAGACGACAGCAGGGAAGGGACAAGGAATGGACGGAAGAAAGGAGGAGCGGAGGAATAGGAAGACGACAGCAGGGAAGGGACAAGGAATGGACGGAAGAAAGGAGGAGCGGAGGAATAGGAAGACGACAGCAGGGAAGGGACAAGGAATGGACGGAAGAAAGGAGGAGCGGAGGAATAGGAAGACGACAGCAGGGAAGGGCGCAGGTGGCGTTCGTTGTTCACCATCCGTCCCTGGGGTCTGACCAGATCCACCCACTACTGTCCCCGGGATAAAACAACAACCCGACCCTCCCTCAGCTGTGAAGTCCTTTGGTGGATTGGGAACGCCACTGATTTCTCTGTCTTTGTCTGTCTGTAGATCTCTGTTCTTTGTTTATTTCTTTCGTTGTTTATTCACAGTGTCTTTGTCTCTATGTCATTGTATTGTCTTCTGCCTGTCTGTCTTTGTCTGTCTTTGTCTCTATCTCATTGTATTGTCCTCTGCCTGTCTGTCTTTGTCTGTCTGTGTCTGTCTTTGTCTTTGTCTGTCTTTGTCTGTCTTTGTCTCTATCTCATTGTATTGTCCTCTTCTGTCTGTCTTTGTCTCTATCTCATTGTATTGTCCTCTGCCTGTCTGTCTTTGTCTCTATCTCATTGTATTTTCCTCTGCCTGTCTGTCTTTGTCTCTATCTCATTGTATTGTCCTCTGCCGGTCTGTCTTTGTCTGTCTTTGTATGTCTTTGTCTCGATCTCATTGTATTGTCCTCTGCCTGTCTGTCTTTGTCTTTGTCTGTCTTTGTCTGTCTTTGTCTGTCTCTCATTGTCATTGTCTCTGCCTGTCTGTCTTTGTCTGTCTTTGTCTGTCTGTCTTTGTCTGTCTTTGTTTGTCTTTGTCTGTATCTCTTTGTCTTGTGTCATTGTATTGTCTGTCTTTGTCTGTCTTTGTCTCTATCTCATTGTATTGTCCTCTGCCTGTCTGTCTTTGTCTCTATGTCATTGTATTGTCCTCTGCCTGTCTGTCTTTGTCTCTATTCATTGTATTGTCCTCTGCCTGTCTGTATGTCTTCCTCTGTCATTGTATTGTCCTCTGTGTCTTTGTCTCTATGTCATTGTATTGTCCTCTGCCTGTCTGTCTTTGTCTCTATGTCATTGTATTGTCCTCTGCCTGTCTGTCTTTGTCTCTATGTCATTGTATTGTCCTCTGCCTGTCTGTCTTTGTCTCTATGTCATTGTATTGTCCTCTGCCTGTCTGTCTTTGTCTCTAATCTCATTGTATTGTCCTCTGCCTGTCTGTCTTTGTCTCTATCTCATTGTATTGTCCTCCGTCTGTCTGTCTTTGTCTCTATCTCATTGTATTGTCCTCTGCCTGTCTGTCTTTGTCTCTATCTCATTGCATTGTCCTCCGTCTGTCTGTCTTTGTCTCTATCTCATTGCATTGTCCTCTGCCTGTCTGTCTTTGTCTCTATCTCATTGAATTGTCCTCTGCCTGTCTGTCTTTGTCTCTATGTCATTGTATTGTCCTCTGCCTGTCTGTCTTTGTCTCTATGTCATTGTATTGTCCTCCTGTCTGTCTGTCTTTGTCTCTATCTCATTGTATTGTCCTCTGCCTGTCTGTCTTTGTCTCTATGTCATTGTATTGTGCCTCTGTCTGTCTGTCTTTGTCTCTATGTCATTGTATTGTCCTCTGCCTGTCTGTCTTTGTCTGTCTTTGTCTCTATGTCATTGTATTGTCTCTCTCTGTCTGTCTTTGTCTCTATCTCATTGCATTGTCCTCCGTCTGTCTGTCTTTGTCTCTATCTCATTGTATTGTCCTCTGTCTGTCTGTCTTTGTCTCTATCTCATTGCATTGTCCTCTGCCTGTCTGTCTTTGTCTCTATCTCATTGTATTGTCCTCTGTCTGTCTGTCTTTGTCTCTATCTCATTGCATTGTCCTCCGTCTGTCTGTCTTTGTCTCTATCTCATTGCATTGTCCTCTGCCTGTCTGTCTTTGTCTCGATCTCATTGTATTGTCCTCTGCCTGTCTGTCTTTGTCTGTCTTTGTCTCTATGTCATTGTATTGTCCTCTGCCTGTCTGTCTTTGTCTCTATCTCATTGTATTGTCCTCCGTCTGTCTGTCTTTGTCTCTATCTCATTGTATTGTCCTCTGCCTGTCTGTCTTTGTCTCTATCTCATTGCATTGTCCTCCGTCTGTCTGTCTTTGTCTCTATCTCATTGTATTGTCCTCTGCCTGTCTGTCTTTGTCTCTATCTCATTGCATTGTCCTCCGTCTGTCTGTCTTTGTCTCTATCTCATTGTATTGTCCTCTGCCTGTCTGTCTTTGTCTCTATCTCATTGCATTGTCCTCCGTCTGTCTGTCTGTCTTTGTCTTGTCTCTATCTCATTGCATTGTCCTCTGCCTGTCTGTCTTTGTCTCTATCTCATTGTCATTGTCCTCTGCCTGTCTGTCTTTGTCTCTATCTCATTGCATTGTCCTCTGCCTGTCTGTCTTTGTCTCTATCTCATTGTATTGTCCTCTGCCTGTCTGTCTTTGTCTGTCTTTGTCTCTATCTCATTGTATTGTCCTCCGTCTGTCTGTCTTTGTCTCTATGTCATTGTATTGTTCTCTGCCTGTCTGTCTTTGTCTCTATCTCATTGCATTGTCCTCCGCCTGTCTGTCTTTGTCTCTATCTCATTGTATTGTCCTCTGCCTGTCTGTCTTTGTCTCTATCTCATTGCATTGTCCTCCTCTGTCCTGTCTGTCTTTGTCTCTATCTCATTGAATTGTCCTCTGCCTGTCTGTCTTTGTCTCTATGTCATTGAATTGTCCTCTGCCTGTCTGTCTTTGTCTCTATCTCATTGTATTGTCCTCTGCCTGTCTGTCTTTGTCTCTATCTCATTGTATTGTCCTCTGCCTGTCTGTCTTTGTCTCTATCTCATTGTATTGTCCTCTGCCTGTCTGTCTTTGTCTCTATGTCATTGTATTGTCCTCTGCCTGTCTGTCTTTGTCTCTATCTCATTGTATTGTCCTCTGCCTGTCTGTCTTTGTCTCTATCTCATTGCATTGTCCTCTGCCTGTCTGTCTTTGTCTCTATCTCATTGTATTGTCCTCTGCCTGTCTGTCTTTGTCTCTATCTCATTGCATTGTCCTCTGCCTGTCTGTCTTTGTCTCTATCTCATTGCATTGTCCTCCGTCTGTCTGTCTTTGTCTCTATCTCATTGTATTGTCCTCTGCCTGTCTGTCTTTGTCTCTATCTCATTGCATTGTCCTCTGCCTGTCTGTCTTTGTCTCTATCTCATTGCATTGTCCTACGTCTGTCTGTCTTTGTCTCTATCTCATTGCATTGTCCTCCGTCTGTCTGTCTCTGTCTCTATCTCATTGTATTGTATGTATTGTCCTCCGTCTGTTTGTCTTTGTCTGTCGGTCTGCCAGTCGGTAATTAGAGTATGTTTGTATGTGGTAGACATGTATTTCTTTTTCTTTTTCTGACACACATAACCTCTTTTTACATTCTGACTTTTTTTGTAGAGGAGAGAGAGACTGAAAGAGAGTGAGAGAAAGAGAGAGAGAGAGAGAGAGAGAGAGAGAGAGAGAGAGAGAGAGAGAGAGAAAGGGGGGGGGGGGTGCGTGAGTGTGGATATGTGAGGGGAAAGATACATAAAAGAAGAAAAAAGAAAGTTACACTTTTGTTCTTAGTTAGCTTGTTTTTTGTTGATTAAAAAGGGATGTTATTACGTGTGAACCCATCTGACATCTGTTCTGCCATGCAGACATCATTCCCCGGATTTGGAGATAGTTCTGCCCCCAGGGGAGCTCACCGTGCTTTGCGTCAGCCTGACAGCATTGGGAAAGAATTGTTCAGCCAATTTTCCTCCCCCGTTTTCCTGTCTCTTTTTGCTGTTGTCTGTTGCACGTTCTTATTCTAGGGAATATGTAAGGATATCTACCACCGTTATTAGCCGTCATCAGGAAGGCAATCATTGTAGGGATATCTACCACCGTTATTAGCCGTCGTCCTGAAGGCAATCATTGTATGTAGGGATATCTACCACCGTTATTAGCCGTCATCAGGAAGGCAATCATTGTAGGGATATCTACCACCGTTATTAGCCGTCATCCTGAAGGCAATCATTGTATGTAGGGATATCTACCACCGTTATTAGCCGTCATCAGGAAGGCAATCATTGTAGGGATATCTACCACCGTTATTAGCCGTCATCAGGAAGGCAATCATTGTAGGGATATCTACCACCGTTATTAGCCGCCGTCCTGAAGGCAATCATTGTATGTAGGGATATCTACTACCGTTATTAGCCGTCGTCCTGAAGGCAATCATTGTAGGGATATCTACCAACGTTATTAGCCGTCGTCCTGAAGGCAATCATTGTAGGGATATCTACCACCGTTATTAGCCGTCGTCCTGAAGGCAATCATTGTAGGGATATCTACCACCGTTATTAGCCGTCATCCTGAAGGCAATCATTGTATGTAGGGATATCTACCACCGTTATTAGCCGTCGTCCTGAAGGCAATCATTGTAGGGATATCTACCACCGTTATTAGCCGTCGTCCTGAAGGCAATCATTGTAGGGATATCTACCAACGTTATTAGCCGTCGTCCTGAAGGCAATCATTGTAGGGATATCTACCACCGTTATTAGCCGCCGTCCTGAAGGCAATCATTGTAGGGATATCTACCACCGTTATTAGCCGTCGTCCTGAAGGCAATCATTGTATGTAGGGATAGCTACCACCGTTATTAGCCGTCGTCCTGAAGGCAATCATTGTATGTAGGGATATCTACCACCGTTATTATCCGTCGTCCTGAAGGCAATCATTGTAGGGATATCTACCACCGTTATTAGCCGTCATCCTGAAGGCAATCATTGTATGTAGGGATATCTACCACCGTTATTAACCGTCGTCCTGAAGGCAATCATTGTAGGGATATCTACCACCGTTATTAGCCGTCGCCCTGAAGGCAATCATTGTAGGGATATCTACCACCGTTATTAGCCGTCGTCCTGAAGGCAATCATTGTATGTAGGGATATCTACCACCGTTATTAGCCGTCGTCCTGAAGGCAATCATTGTTGGGATATCTACCACCGTTATTAGCCGTCGTCCTGAAGGCAATCATTGTAGGGATATCTACCACCGTTATTAGCCGTCATCAGGAAGGCAATCATTGTATGTAGGGATATCTACCACCGTTATTAGCCGTCGTCCTGAAGGCAATCATTGTAGGGATATCTCAGCCGTCGTCCTGAAGGCAATCATTGTAGGGATATCTACCACCGTTATTAGCCGTCGTCCTGAAGGCAATCATTGTAGGGATATCTACCACCGTTATTAGCCGTCGTCCTGAAGGCAATCATTGTAGGGATATCTACCACCGTTATTAGCCGTCGTCCTGAAGGCAATCATTGTGTAGGGATATCTACCACCGTTATTAGCCGTCGTCCTGAAGGCAATCATTGTATGTAGGGATATCTACCACCGTTATTAGCCGTCGTCCTGAAGGCAATCATTGTAGGGATATCTACCACCGTTATTAGCCGTCGTCCTGAAGGCAATCATTGTAGGGATATCTACCACCGTTATTAGCCGTCGTCCTGAAGGCAATCATTGTAGGGATATCTACCACCGTTATTAGCCGTCGTCCTGAAGGCAATCATTGTATGTAGGGATATCTACCACCGTTATTAGCCGTCGTCCTGAAGGCAATCATTGTAGGGATATCTACCACCGTTATTAGCCGTCGTCCTGAAGGCAATCATTGTAGGGATATCTACCACCGTTATTAGCCGTCGTCCTGAAGGCAATCATTGTATGTAGGGATATCTACCACCGTTATTAGCCGTCGTCCTGAAGGCAATCATTGTAGGGATATCTACCACCGTTATTAGCCGTCGTCCTGAAGGCAATCATTGTATGTAGGGATATCTACCACCGTTATTAGCCGTCGTCCTGAAGGCAATCATTGTATGTAGGGATATCTACCACCGTTATTAGCCGTCGTCCTGAAGGCAATCATTGTAGGGATATCTACCACCGTTATTAGCCGTCGTCAGGAAGGCAATCATTGTATGTAGGGATATCTACCACCGTTATTAGCCGTCGTCCTGAAGGCAATCATTGTAGGGATATCTACCACCGTTATTAGCCGTCGTCCTGAAGGCAATCATTGTAGGGATATCTACCACCGTTATTAGCCGTCATCAGGAAGGCAATCATTGTATGTAGGGATATCTACCACCGTTATTAGCCGTCGTCCTGAAGGCAATCATTGTAGGGATATCTACCACCGTTATTAGCCGTCGTCCTGAAGGCAATCATTGTATGTAGGGATATCTACCACCGTTATTAGCCGTCGTCCTGAAGGCAATCATTGTATGTAGGGATATCTACCACCGTTATTAGCCGTCGTCCTGAAGGCAATCATTGTAGGGATATCTACCACCGTTATTAGCCGTCGTCCTGAAGGCAATCATTGTAGGGATATCTACCACCGTTATTAGCCGTCGTCCTGAAGGCAATCATTGTATGTAGGGATATCTACCACCGTTATTAGCCGTCGTCCTGAAGGCAATCATTGTATGTAGGGATATCTACCACCGTTATTAGCCGTCGTCCTGAAGGCAATCATTGTATGTAGGGATATCTACCACCGTTATTAGCCGTCGTCCTGAAGGCAATCATTGTATGTAGGGATATCTACCACCGTTATTAGCCGTCGTCCTGAAGGCAATCTACCACCGTTAAGGAAGGCAATCATTGTATGTAGGGATATCTACCACCGTTATTAGCCGCCATGCTGAAGGCAATCATTGTAGGGATATTTACCATGCTGAAGGCAATCATTGTACAGGATATTTACCATGCTGAAGGCAATCATTGTACAGGATATTTACCATGCTGAAGGCAATCATTGTACAGGATATTTACCATGCTGAAGGCAATCATTGTATAGGATATTTACCATGCTGAAGGCAATCATTGTATAGGATATTTACCATGCTGAAGGCAATCATTGTACAGGATATTTACCATGCTGAAGGCAATCATTGGACAGGATATTTACCATGCTGAAGGCAATCATTGTAGGGATATCTACCACCGTTATTAGCCGTCGTCCTGAAGGCAATCATTGTAGGGATATTTACCATGCTGAAGGCAATCATTGTACAGGATATTTACCATGCTGAAGGCAATCATTGTACAGGATATTTACCATGCTGAAGGCAATCATTGTACAGGATATTTAC
>CM065681.1:96384552-96392052 GCA_017654935.2 Phymorhynchus buccinoides
TTGGAAGATAATGGTAATAGTGATGGTGATAAAGAAAATCGGAAGAACAAGAAGAAGAGAAAGACACAATGATGGTGATTATAATGATGAAGCTGATAATGACGATAAAGTAGATGACGATGACAGAACTCTTTATCCCCGAAGAACTTGGCACCAGAATTGCCATCCTATGTTAGAGCTCAGAGAAAGGAGGACCGTAGATGACACCTACGATCCTTTAACAACGTCCTACTGAAGACAAGGTAGGCATTAAGGAATTGTTTGAGAAGAAACCATGACGATGAAGCCGTCAAGTAAAGGTACAAATCACAATAGAAAAACGATACAAGAACACGTTGTAATGGAGAGTCGGAGGAAGCAATGAAGGACAAGGGGAGAAGACACAAACAACGAACGTGATGGAGAGAACGCACAGGCAGGACCCTACAGCGGCTCCCCGGGGATGAACATGCCCTCTGTGGGCAGAGATTAGAACATGGGCAGCCATGCAGTGAATGACACACACGCAGTGATAGAATGCGCGTAGAACGCGTTAAACCCAGAGGCAACGAAAAAGTTGTCAATTGGTCAAAACGCAACATCCCCCTTTCCTTCTTCATCAGTCACACAAAAATCGCATGCAAGTAAAAAAGTGGGTGGCGCGCCGTTGGCTGCGACGCGCTCTCCAGGTGGGAGCAATCCGAATTTCACAGAAATGTGTCTGTGATCATAAAGTACCAAATACAAAATATGAAACTACAACTAATACGATACGGAGAATGTACAGCGGGTCACCATACTTGTATATAGCCATTAGTGATGAACCTAACAACAGAATGACACTGTCCGTGGTTCTCCAACTTCTTCTATTCCCTCACAACTTCTAACACACGGCCTTCTTGCCCGTGGTCCTCATCCTCCTTCATGCCCTCCCTTCATTCCATCACAACTTCTAACACACGGCCTTCTTGCCCGTGGTCCCCATCCTCCTTCATGCCCTCCCTTCATTCCATCACAACTTCTAACACACGGCCTTCTTGCCCGTGGTCCTCATCCTCCTTCATGCCCTCCCTTCATTCCATCACAACTTCTAACACACGGCTTTCTTGCCCTTGGTCCCCATCCTCCTTCATGCCCGTGGTCCCCATCCTCCTTCATGCCCGTGGTCCCCATCCTCCTTCATGCCCGTGGTCCCCATCCTCCTTCTTGCCCGTGGTCCCCATCCTCCTTCATGCCCGTGGTTCCCATCCTCCTTCTTGCCCGTGGTCCCCATCCTCCTTCATGCCCTCCCTTCATTCCATCACAACTTCTAACACACGGCTTTCTTGCCCGTGGTCCCCATCCTCCTTCATGCCCGTGGTCCCCATCCTCCTTCATGCCCGTGGTCCCCATCCTCCTTCATGCCCGTGGTCCCCATCCTCCTTCTTGCCCGTGGTCCCCATCCTCCTTCCTGCCCTCCCTTCATGCCCGTGGTCCCCATCCTCCTTCTTGCCCGTGGTCCCCATCCTCCTTCATGCCCGTGGTCCCCATCCTCCTTCATGCCCGTGGTCCCCATCCTCCTTCTTGCCCGTGGTCCCCATCCTCCTTCCTGCCCGTGGTCCCCATCCTCCTTCATGCCCGTGGTCCCCATCCTCCTTCCTGCCCGTGGTCCCCATCCTCCTTCATGCCCGTGGTCCCCATCCTCCTTCCTGCCCTCCCTTCATGCCCGTGGTCCCCATCCTCCTTCATGCCCGTGGTCCCCATCCTCCTTCTTGCCCGTGGTCCCCATCCTCCTTCTTGCCCGTGGTCCCCATCCTCCTTCTTGCCCGTGGTCCCCATCCTCCTTCATGCCCGTGGTCCCCATCCTCCTTCTTGCCCGTGGTCCCCATCCTCCTTCTTGCCCGTGGTCCCCATCCTCCTTCATGCCCGTGGTCCCCATCCTCCTTCATGCCCGTGGTCCCCATCCTCCTTCATGCCCGTGGTCCCCATCCTCCTTCCTGCCCGTGGTCCCCATCCTCCTTCATGCCCGTGGTCCTCCCATCCTCCTTCATGCCCGTGGTCCCCATCCTCCTTCCTGCCCGTGGTCCCCATCCTCCTTCCTGCCCGTGGTCCCCATCCTCCTTCCTGCCCTCCCATCGTTTCCTTTCCCCTTCCCACCACCCACATCCTTCCTGACAAAAAACAAGTTCTATCCAATCCAAATGTTGCAGCACGGGTTTCCTAGAGGGAAAGACTAGACAGAAATCCGCTTGCATAACGAACCTGCCTTGAGGGCAGCCATCAGCTTTGAGCCTGTGCCCCACTTTACTCCAAATTGCACGGGACACCCGGCACTGGGACGCGTAACGCCTGGCCCACAGGGCCTATAGGTCCAAATACACGTGATTATGTTTCACTATTTCGCCATGGCAACACATAGTAATGACACACAGTAATGTTAGTAATGACACTACTAGCGCATGGCTGTGCTGTCATGGGGAAACAATGAAAAATACAACGTGTATTGTGACCCTAAGTCACAGTGTGGACATTATTATCATCATTACCATCATTGAGGGCAGACGATTTGTTAGCATGGCGGATAATTGTGGACATTATTATCATCATTACCATCATTGAGGGCAGACGATTTGTTAGCATGGCGGATAATTGTGGACATTATTATCATCATTACCATCATTGAGGGCAGACGATTTGTTAGCATGGCGGATAATTGTGGACATTATTATCATCATTACCATCATTGAGGGCAGACGATTTGTTAGCATGGCAGATAATTGTGGACATTATTATCATCATTACCATCATTGCGGGCAGACGATTTGTTAGCATGGCGGATAATTGTGGACATTATTATCATCATTACCATCATTGCGGGCAGACGATTTGTTAGCAGTGTTACGGGATCATTACCATCGCACACATACATACATAAGAAAGCATCATAATAATGTAATGACACAAAAACAGAGAGAGGAGCACACAGAGATAGAGAGAAAGCAGAGAGAGAGAGAGAGAGAGAGAGAGAGAGAGAGAGAGAGAGAGAGAGAGAGAGAGAGGGAGAGAGAGAGAGAGAGAGAGAGAGAGAGAGAGAGAGAGAGAGGGAGAAGGAGAGAGAGAGAGAGAGAGAGAGAGAGGGGGGGGGAGGGAGAGAGAGAGAGAGAGAGAGAGAGAGAGAGAGAGAGAGAGAGAGAGAGAGGGAGGAGAGAGAGAGAGAGAGAGAGAGAGAGAGAGAGAGAGAGAGAGAGAGAGAGAGAGAGGGAGAGAGAGAGAGAGAGAGGATGGAAACAAAAGAAGACACGTGTGCGCGCGTGCACGAATACGTAATAGAATGCGTTTATGATCGCGTGTTAGAATGATAATGAGCAGTACATATGTAAGAAACAGTGCATGTAGCCAGTCAGAGAATGAACGCTGTTAACATACTTGGCACTACCTCCTCTTGAAGCATAGAGGGTTTTATATCAGAAACAGCATCATAGCGAATGACAACAGAAAAAACAGAAAAAAGGAGGAAGACATAGACATATGAGAGAGAGAGAGAGAGAGAGAGAGAGAGAGAGAGAGAGAGAGAGAGAGAGAGAGAGAGAGAGAGAGAGAGAGAGAGAGAGAGATATTAAAAATCCAACATTGATATACACACATAAAAGCACACATGCATGAATACAAGTTAACAATGTAGACAACAGGGAACAGGAACAGGGAACAGGAACAGGAACAGGGAACAGGGAACAGGGAACAGGGAACAGGGAAACAGGGAAACAGGGAACAGGGGGATCAGACACACCGCTGGGAAGAGTTTGTAGACGGCAGGGAACGGGGAACAGGGAACAGGGAACAGGGGGATCAGACACACCGCTGGGAAGAGTTTGTAGACGGCAGGGGAACAGGGAACAGGGAAAAGGGAACATGGGAACAGGGAACAGGGGGTGGAGAGGGGTGGGGTGAGGGTGTCACAAACAACGGGTCATACGAAAGAAAGGAAAACAAGATGGCGGTGGTTTGGGCCGCAGGTGTCCTGCCTTTTCTACAAGCTATCCCTGGAGACCAGACCTTCTGAACACTAATCCTCCATGTTTTCTGCTTTTCCTTTAACATCCCTGTTCTCCACAAATCTCTTTGTCCCTTTCTTTTCTCTTCTCTTTGGGGTCTTTGATCCCCAGCCTTTACCATCATCTCTTTCTCGCTGGGCAATCGATGTTGATTTCCATCCGTTAAACCCGTTCTCTGGTCTCAGTGCCCCAACGACACACATTCCCTTCAGACAGACAGAGGAGGGACAGGGATCTGCCAAGGAGGAGGGTGGACAAAGGAACTGGTCAAAACAAGAGAAAGAAATAACACGGACAACAGATCCCAAAACACACAAAACATGAAACAACGCGTGGAAGAAAAAGGCAGATAGCATGAGAAACATCAGCCCCGAAGAAGCCCCGAACCTCTACTGCTAACTCCTGTGGGGGTATGGCTGTCAGGGAACCATTATTATTATTATTATTATTATTATTATTATTATTATTATTATTATGGCTGTCAGGGAACCATTTATTATTATTATTATTATTATTATGGCTGTCAGGGAACCATTATTTATTATTTTTTTGTTTTGTTTTTTGTTTTTGTTACTATTATGGCTGTCAGCAAACCGTTATTATTATTATTATTATTATTATTATTATTATTATTATTATTATTATTATGATGGCTATCAGGGAACCAACTCCACAGATGTCCACCCGGGTCATGCCGTGATTTCTCATGTCTTTTGTGACGAGACAAACTCGTAACAGAAGAAAGTTACATGACAGAGAAAATTCATGTAGCTTAACAAATCTACGTAAGCACAGACACGCACAGGCACGCACGCACGCACACACACACACACACACACACACACACACACACACACACACACACACACACACACACTCACACACACACTCACACACACACTCACACTCACACACTCACACTCACACACACACACACACACACACATACACTCACACACACGCGCACATACATATGTATACACACACACACACGCGCGCGCGCGCGCGCACACACACACACACGCACACACACGCACACGCACACGCACACACACGCGCGCACACACACGCACACGCACACACGCACACACGCACGAACACGACCGCGCACGTGCACCCAGTTTTTATATATACAGTACTGCAAAAAGTATAAACGTTAACTCAAAGAATTCTCTCTCTCTCTCTCTCTCTCTCTCTCTCTCTCTCTCTCTCTCTCTCTCTCTCTCTCTCTCTCTCTCTCTCTCTCTCTCTCTCTCTCTCTCACACACACTCTCTCTCTCTCTCTCTCTCTCTCTCTCTCTCTCTCTCTCTCTCTCTCTCTCTCTCTCTCTCTCTCTCTCTCTCTCTCTCTCTCTCTCTCTCTCTCTCTCTCTCTCTCTCTCACTCTCTCTCTCTCTCTCTCTCTCTCTCTCTCTCTCTCTCTCTCTCTCTCTCTCTCTCTCTCTCTCTCTCTCTCTCTCTCTCTCTCTCTCTCTCTCTCTCTCTCTCTCTCTCTCTCTCTCTCTCTCTCTCTCTCTCGCTACTTTTGTGCATACATTCAACCAAATATTGACTATGCTTCTACATCTTGGGACTTAGCTAGTAAGCTAACTGCTGCGTTTGTGTAGCTTTATCACATTTACGTTTTGGTCTTCTTCCATTGACCAGTAACATGCACAGATACAGTCAGAATGTTTGGGTCGTCTTCCATTGACCAGTAACATGCACAGATACAGTCAGAATGTTTGGGTCGTCTTCCATTGACCAGTAACATGCACAGATACAGTCAGAATGTTTGGGTCGTCTTCCATTGACCAGTAACATGCACAGATACAGTCAGAATGTTTGGGTCGTCTTCCATTGACCAGTAACATGCACAGATACAGTCAGAATGTTTGGGTCGTCTTCCATTGACCAGTAACATGCACAGATACAGTCAGAATGTTTGGGTATTCTTCCATTGACCAGTAACATGCACAGATACAGTCAGAATGTTTGGGTGTTCTTCCATTGACCAGTAACATGCACAGATACAGTCAGAATGTTTGTGTATTCTTCCATTGACCAGTAACATGCACAGATACAGTCAGAATGTTTGGGTCGTCTTCCATTGACCAGTAACATGCACAGATACAGTCAGAATGTTTGGGTGTTCTTCCATTGACCAGTAACATGCACAGATACAGTCAGAATGTTTGGGTGTTCTTCCATTGACCAGTAACATGCACAGATACAGTCAGAATGTTGGGTCGTCTTCCATTGACCAGTAACATGCACAGATACAGTCAGAATGTTGGGTCGTCTTCCATTGACCAGTAACATGCACAGATACAGTCAGAATGTTTGGGTCTTCTTCCATTGACCAGTAATATGCACAGATACAGTCAGAATGTTTGGGTCGTCTTCCATTGACCAGTAACATGCACAGATACAGTCAGAATGTTTGGGTCGTCTTCCATTGACCAGTAACATGCACAGATACAGTCAGAATGTTTGGGTCGTCTTCCATTGACCAGTAACATGCACAGATACAGTCAGAATGTTTGGGTGTTCTTCCATTGACCAGTAACATGCACAGATACAGTCAGAATTTTTCAGACCGTACATGTCCTGCCTGCGTGTCAAAAATAGAACATGAAGAACATTTTATTTTCAAATGTCCTTTACATACTGATCTAAGACAAGTTTTTACACACGTTCTCTCCATTGTCACTACAGTCACTACTTCAGGCAAGCTCATTGACGAAATCCCAGCTATTATCTCAGTTCATTTTCTATGCCATGAATGATGAATGTGAGGAAAAGGTTCCTCAATGGTGGTCAACTAGGCGACGATGAATGACGAAGTACTACATGTTGTTGAATTGGTGTCATGTGTTCTCTTTGTATGGATCAACAGGCAACTACTTAGTTTATTATGGTACCTTCTGTGCATTCATTTATCTTGCAGTGTTGGTTGTGTAAATTCCTATTTTGTTTAACAACGATCACGTGTTATCAAACCCATACATCTTAACCCCCCCCCCCCCCCCCCCCCCCTTCTTTCATGCGTCTGAGAAAGTGGCTATCATGATTATCTCATTGCTTTCATATTTGTAATCATTGGATGACGTAGATGTACACATTTGTTTAAAGTTGAAGCTTTTGGTTATGAAGGTACTTGTTGATGTTATAAGTTGTTTGGCTTTTGAAAATACTTTAAGGAAAAATGTTAATGCTATGCCATGGTTTCATGTATTATTTGCTTGGCGTTAATGCTGTCCACCCGTTATACCCGGGCTGGGCCTAATAGTGTTACTATTTGCTTGGCGTTAATGCTGTCCACTCGCTATACCCGGGTTGGGCCTAACAGAGTTACTATTTGCTTGGCGTTAATGCTGTCCACCCGCTATACCCGGGCTGGGCCTAATAGTGTTACTATTTGCTTGGCGTTAATGCTGTCCACCCGTTATACCCGGGCTGGGCCTAATAGTGTTACTATTTGCTTGGCGTTAATGCTGTCCACTCGCTA
>CM065681.1:96397052-96434552 GCA_017654935.2 Phymorhynchus buccinoides
GAGAGAGAGAGAGAGAGAGAGAGAGAGAGAGAGAGAGAGAGAGAGAGAGAGAGAGAGAGAGAGAGAGAGAGAGAGAGAGAGAGAGAGAGCGAGAGAGAGAGAGAGAGAGAGAGAGCGAGCGAGCGCGCGAGAGAGAGAGCGAGAGAGAGAGAGCGCGCGAGAGAGAGAGCGAGAGAGAGAGAGAGAGAGAGAGAGAGAGAGAGAGAGAGAGAGAGAGAGAGAGAGAGAGAGAGAGAGAGAGAGCGAGCGAGCGAGCGAGGGGTGGGGTGGCCAAATTACACCAAGACCTACATCATAGAGTTATAAATCACATGTCAGACATCATCTATCATGCAGAGTTTTACACGAAATCCGTTTTAAAACGGTATCGTGTTAACAGGCAACAGGTCTTCGTCCCGTCCCCTACCCCCTTCATCCCCAGATCAGCATGCCACACTCTGAAACAAACCCAGCTGCCTTCCAGCAAGAACTGACGGAAGACTGCGAAGAAGCAACGTGCATCCAGGCTGTAAATAATCCACGGACTGCCCGAAGCTTCCTTTGCCATCAGGGGCAGTTTAAGTTGTCTATACGGTACGAGTCCTAAGTCCATGGTACAAATATCTATAACAACAGGATCGTCTTCTATTAGCAAGTTAGCAATTAGTTCTCTATGCTTCTGAATGTCCATTTCTATGTATATCTCTGTATTTCTTCTTCATATTATCTTTGTCTGTCTGTCTGTCTCTCACTTTCTCTCTGTCCGATGTCTCCCCCACCCCGCCCTTCTCTTAACGAGCCCTCGATTTCGTCACCCGCACTAGCACAAGGGTATCCCTGAATACCGGAACTCCCCAAAACTCCCGGAACTCCCCAAAACTCGCTTTCATACAATCAGGCAGTCAGTCAGACAGACAAACAGACGCTTTATAACTAACGTAATGAATGAATACAAATAACAATTATTATTAAAGACACATTCTCTATTGAATAAGCTTTATTTTGGTACCATATTTATGTTAATTGGTCGAAAAATAAGCAAGTTATGGCTGGTTGAAGTTCAGATTCATCCAAATCTTGATCAACTTTTTCTTTAAATATAGCCCATGTAAAAAAGACTGTAATTTCAAGAAGTCGTAACTTACTTATTTGTTGACCAATTTAGACAAATTTGGTATCATTTTAAAGGTCGTGTCATGCTCTTTCCAATGTTTAAAGTTTGACAAAAAATAAATAAAATATTGACCCGTTGACTCAATATCGTTGACTCGGGAAGTTCCGGGGATTTCCGTGAATTTCCGGGGAGTTTCGGGGAGTTTCGGGGAGTTTGGGGAGTTCCGGTTTTCAGGGATACCGCTAGCACAATACCTCGGACTGACTTGCTGAATGCATCATCTTCTTTCTCCTTCTTTCCATCTTATTTTCCTTTTTCTCCTCCCTACCCTCTTCTTCTTCCCTTCCTTCACACCATCATCCCACTCAGCAGCAGGGGTCCAGGGGTGCAGTGACCGTCATCCTCACAGTGACAGACAGCAGGGGTCCAGGGGTCCAGTGACCGTCATCCTCACAGTGACAGACAGCAGGGGTCCAGGGGTCCAGTGACCGTCATCCTCACAGTGACAGACAGCAGGGGTCCAGGGGTCCTCAGTGACCGTCATCCGTCATCCTCACAGTGACAGACAGCAGGGGTCCAGGAGTGCAGTGACCGTCATCCTCACAGTGACAGACAGCAGGGGTCCAGGAGTGCAGTGACCGTCATCCTCACAGTGACAGACAGCAGGGGTCCAGGGGTGCAGTGACCGTCATCCTCACAGTGACAGACAGCAGGGGTCCAGTGACCGTCATCCTCACAGTGACAGACAGCAGGGGTCCAGGGGTGCAGTGACCGTCATCCTCACAGTGACAGACAGCAGGGGTCCAGGGGTGCAGTGACCGTCATCCTCACAGTGACAGACAGCAGGGGTCCAGGGGTGCAGTGACCGTCATCCTCACAGTGACAGACAGCAGGGGTCCAGTGACCGTCATCCTCACAGTGACAGACAGCAGGGGTCCAGGAGTGCAGTGACCGTCATCCTCACAGTGACAGACAGCAGGGGTCCAGGGGTGCAGTGACCGTCATCCTCACAGTGACAGACAGCAGGGGGTCGTCAGGTGGTCCAGTGACCGTCATCCTCACAGTGACAGACAGCAGGGGTCCAGTGACCGTCATCCTCACAGTGACAGACAGCAGGGGTCCAGTGACCGTCATCCTCACAGTGACAGACAGCAGGGGCAGTGACCGTCATCCTCATAGTGACAGACAGCAGGGGTCCAGGGGTGCAGTGACCGTCATCCTCACAGTGACAGACAGCAGGGGTCCAGTGACCGTCATCCTCACAGTGACAGACAGCAGGGGTCCAGGAGTGCAGTGACCGTCATCCTCACAGTGACAGACAGCAGGGGTCCAGGACCGTCATCCTCACAGTGCAGTGACCGTCATCCTCACAGTGACAGACAGCACAGACAGCAGGGGTGCAGTGACCGTCATCCTCACAGTGACAGACAGCAGGGGTCCAGTGACCGTCATCCTCACAGTGACAGACAGCAGGGGTCCAGGAGTGCAGTGACCGTCATCCTCACAGTGACAGACAGCAGGGGTCCAGGGGTGCAGTGACCGTCATCCTCACAGTGACAGACAGCAGGGGTCCAGTGACCGTCATCCTCACAGTGACAGACAGCAGGGGTCCAGGAGTGCAGTGATCCTCATAGTCACAGTGACAGACAGCAGGGGTCCAGTGACCGTCATCCTCACAGTGACAGACAGCAGGGGTCCAGTGACCGTCATCCTCACAGTGACAGACAGCAGGGGTCCAGGAGTGCAGTGACCGTCATCCTCACAGTGACAGACAGCAGTCCAGGGGTCCAGTGACCGTCATCCTCACAGTGACAGACAGCAGGGGTCCAGGACCGTGCAGTGACCGTCATCCTCACAGTGACAGACAGCAGGGGTCCAGTGACCGTCATCCTCACAGTGACAGACAGCAGGGGTCCAGGGGTGCAGTGACCGTCATCCTCACAGTGACAGACAGCAGGGGTCCCAGTGACCGTCATCCTCACAGTGACAGACAGCAGGGGTCCAGTGACCGTCATCCTCACAGTGACAGACAGCAGGGGTCCAGGGGTGCAGTGACCGTCATCCTCACAGTGACAGACAGCAGGGGTCCAGGGGTGCAGTGACCGTCATCCTCACAGTGACAGACAGCAGGGGTCCAGTGACCGTCATCCTCACAGTGACAGACAGCAGGGGTCCAGTGACCGTCATCCTCACAGTGACAGACAGGGGTCCCAGTGACCGTCATCCTCACAGTGACAGACAGCAGGGGTCCAGTGACCGTCATCCTCACAGTGACAGACAGCAGGGGTCCAGTGACCGTCATCCTCACAGTGACAGACAGCAGGGGTCCAGTGACCGTCATCCTCACAGTGACAGACAGCAGGGGTCCAGTGACCGTCATCCTCACAGTGACAGACAGCAGGGGTCCAGGGGTGCAGTGACCGTCATCCTCACAGTGACAGACAGCAGGGGTCCAGTGACCGTCATCCTCACAGTGACAGACAGCAGGGGTCCAGTGACCGTCATCCTCATAGTGACAGACAGCAGGGGTCCCAGTGACCGTCATCCTCACAGTGACAGACAGCAGGGGTCCAGGGGTGCAGTGACCGTCATCCTCACAGTGACAGACAGCAGGGGTCCAGTGACCGTCATCCTCACAGTGACAGACAGCAGGGGTCCAGTGACCGTCATCCTCACAGTGACAGACAGCAGGGGTCCAGTGACCGTCATCCTCACAGTGACAGACAGCAGGGGTCCAGTGACCGTCATCCTCACAGTGACAGACAGCAGGGGTCCAGTGACCGTCATCCTCACAGTGACAGACAGCAGGGGTCCAGTGACCGTCATCCTCACAGTGACAGACAGCAGGGGTCCAGTGACCGTCATCCTCACAGTGACAGACAGCAGGGGTCCAGTGACCGTCATCCTCACAGTGACAGACAGCAGGGGTCCAGTGACCGTCATCCTCACAGTGACAGACAGCAGGGGTCCAGTGACCGTCATCCTCACAGTGACAGACAGCAGGGGTCCCAGTGACCGTCATCCTCACAGTGACAGACAGCAGGGGTCCAGGAGTGCAGTGACCGTCATCCTCACAGTGACAGACAGCAGGGGTCCAGTGACCGTCATCCTCACAGTGACAGACAGCAGGGGTCCAGTGACCGTCATCCTCACAGTGACAGACAGCAGGGGTCCAGTGACCGTCATCCTCACAGTGACAGACAGCAGGGGTCCAGTGACCGTCATCCTCACAGTGACAGACAGCAGGGGTCCAGTGACCGTCATCCTCACAGTGACAGACAGCAGGGGTCCAGGAGTGCAGTGACCGTCATCCTCATAGTGACAGACAGCAGGGGTCCAGGACCGTGCAGTGACCGTCATCCTCACAGTGACAGACAGCAGGGGTCCAGTGACCGTCATCCTCACAGTGACAGACAGCAGGGGTCCAGGAGTGCAGTGACCGTCATCCTCACAGTGACAGACAGCAGGGGTCCAGGAGTGCAGTGACCGTCATCCTCACAGTGACAGACAGCAGGGGTCCAGGAGTGCAGTGACCGTCATCCTCACAGTGACAGACAGCAGGGGTCCAGTGACCGTCATCCTCACAGTGACAGACAGCAGGGGTCCAGTGACCGTCATCCTCACAGTGACAGACAGCAGGGGTCCAGTGACCGTCATCCTCACAGTGACAGACAGCAGGGGTCCAGTGACCGTCATCCTCACAGTGACAGACAGCAGGGGTCCAGGAGTGCAGTGACCGTCATCCTCACAGTGACAGACAGCAGGGGTCCAGGAGTGCAGTGACCGTCATCCTCACAGTGACAGACAGCAGGTCCAGCCACAACATTACCCCAGCATGGTCTGATGGCAATGACTGGTCAAGTGTGTGAGGACACAGGTAACATTGTACAGTGAAGACAGCAGGTGTCCAGGGTTGCTGAAGTGTGTGAGACACAGGTAACATTGTCAGAGTGAAGACAGCACGTGCAGTGGTCATCTGAAGTGTGTGCAGGACACAGGTAGTGACATTGTAGAGTGAATGCAGCATGTGTCCAGTGGTTGCTGAAGTGTGTGAGGGACACAGGTAACATTGTAGAGTGAAGACAGCACGTGCAGTGGTTTCTGAAGTGTGTGAGGACACAGGTAACATCCTCAGAGTGACAGACAGCAGGGGTGTAGTGGTTGCTGAAGTGTGTGAGTGACACAGGTAACATTGTCAGAGTGAATGCAGCACGTGTAGTGACCAGGAGTGCAGTTCCTCTGAAGTGTGTGAGGACACAGTGACAGACACATCCAGTAGAGTGAATGCAGCACGTGCAGTGGTTTCTCACAGTGACAGTGAGGGGTCCAATGACCATCTTCACAGTGACAGACAGCAGTCCCGTGTAGTGACCGTTCCTCACAGTGACAGACAGCAGGGGTCCAGTGACCGTCATTGTCACAGTGACAGACAGCAGGGGTCCAGGAGTGCAGTGACCGTCATTTCATAGTGACAGACAGCAGGGGTCCAGAGGTGCAGTGACCGTCATCCTCACAGTGACAGACAGCAGACCCAGCCACAACATTACCCCAGCATGGTCTGATGGCAATGCAACTGGTCAAGTGTGTGAGGACACAGGTAACATTGTAGAGTGAATCCAGCACGTGCAGTGGTTTCTGAAGTGTGTGAGGACACAGGTAACATTGTAGAGTGAATGCAGCACGTGCAGTGGTTTCTGAAGTGTGTGAGGACACAGGTAACATTGTAGAGTGAATGCAGCATGTGCAGTGGTTGCTGAAGTGTGTGAGGACACAGGTAACATTGTAGAGTGAATGCAGCACGTGTAGTGGTTTCTGAAGTGTGTGAGGACACAGGTAACATCGTAGAGTGAATGCAGCATGTGTAGTGGTTGCTGAAGTGTGTGAACACAGGTAACATTGTAGAGTGAATGCAGCACGTGTAGTGGTTTCTGAAGTGTGTGAGGACACAGGTAACATTGTAGAGTGAATGCAGCACGTGCAGTGGTTTCTGACCCTGGACTGATAACAACAATGCATGGAGAGGGGTTCAAGCCAGCTCTATCTGTTTTGATTTTCATATATCTATTCTGCCAACCATCTCTCTGTCTGTGGTTTTCTTTGTTTCTTTCTCTCACACCTCCATCACCCCCGCACAAATTATGACATTCTGTCGTTTCACTTGTCACTTGTCACAACATCAGTCACTACAAGTCACCACAAGTCACTAACAATTTGCCATCCTCATAATGCCAGAAATAAACTGCTATATTACAGCTTTAATATTTTTACAGACATCAGTTTCCCCTCCCACTGCACTCTGTCACTGTACAACACACCCAAAACAGGCCTCTTCTGCAAAACCCACAGTTACCCAGTTTATAAATAATGCAAGACATTTGCCAAGTACACCATTATACACCATGGACTGATTGCCTTAGGCCCTTTTCACATGATGCAGTTTATAAATAATGCAAGACATTTGCCAAGTGCATCATTATACACCATGGACTGATTGCCTTAGGCCCTTTTCACATGATGCAGTTTATAAATAATGCAAGACATTTGCCAAGTACATCATTATACACCATGGACTGATTGCCTTAGGCCCTTTTCACATGATGCAGTTTATAAATAATGCAAGACATTTGCCAAGTACACCATTATACACCATGGACTGATTGCCTTAGGCCCTTTTCACATGATGCAGTTTATAAATAATGCAAGACATTTGCCAAGTACATCATTATGCAACATGGACTGATTGCCTTAGGCCCTTTTCACATGATGCAGTTTATAAATAATGCAAGACATTTGCCAAGTACACCATTATACACCATGGACTGATTGCCTTAGGCCCTTTTCACATGATGCAGTTTATAAATAATGCAAGACATTTGCCAAGTACATCATTATGCAACATGGACTGATTGCAGCAGCACTCGGTGTGAGCACTGGTAGAGGAAAGGGGGTGGAAAGGAAGACTATTTGGAGAAACAGCAGCACTCGGTGTGAGCACTGGTAGAGGAAAGGGGGTGGAAAGGAAGACTCTCTGGAGAAACAGCAGCACTCGGTGTGGGCACTGGTAGAGGAAAGGGGGTGGAAAGGAAGACTCTCTGGAGAAACAGCAGCACTCGGTGTGGGCACTGGTAGAGGAAAGGGGGTGGAAAGGAAGACTCTCTGGAGAAACAGCAGCACTCGGTGTGGGCACTGGTAGAGGAAAGGGGGTGGAAAGGAAGACTCTCTGGAGAAACAGCAGCACTCGGTGTGGGCACTGGTAGAGGAAAGGGGGTGGAAAGGAAGACTATTTGGAGAAACAGCAGCACTCGGTGTGGGCACTGGTAGAGGAAAGGGGGTGGAAAGGAAGACTCTCTGGAGAAACAGCAGCACTCGGTGTGAGCACTGGTAGAGGAAAGGGGGTGGAAAGGAAGACTCTCTGGAGAAACAGCAGCACTCGGTGTGGGCACTGGTAGAGGAAAGGGGGTGGAAAGGAAGACTCTTTGGAGAAACAGCAGCACTCGGTGTGAGCACTGGTAGAGGAAAGGGGGTGGAAAGGAAGACTCTTTGGAGAAACAGCAGCACTCGGTGTGAGCACTGGTAGAGGAAAGGGGGTGGAAAGGAAGACTCTCTGGAGAAACAGCAGCACTCGGTGTGAGCACTGGTAGAGGAAAGGGGGTGGTAAGGAAGAAGGAAGACTCAGCACTCGGTGTGAGCACTGGTAGAGGAAAGGGGGTGGAGAAACAGCAGCACTCGGTGTGAGCACTGGTAGAGGAAAGGGGGTGGAAAGGAAGACTCTCTGGAGAAACAGCAGCACTCGGTGTGAGCACTGGTAGAGGAAAGGGGGTGGTAAGGAAGACTCTTTGGAGAAACAGCAGCACTCGGTGTGAGCACTGGTAGAGGAAAGGGGGTGGAAAGGAAGACTCTTTGGAGAAACAGCAGCACTCGGTGTGAGCACTGGTAGAGGAAAGGGGGAGGAAAGGGGGTGGAAAGGAAGACTCTCTGGAGAAACAGCAGCACTCGGTGTGAGCACTGGTAGAGGAAAGGGGGTGGAAAGGAAGACTCTTTGGAGAAACAGCAGCACTCGGTGTGAGCACTGGTAGAGGAAAGGGGGTGGAAAGGAAGACTATTTGGAGAAACAGCAGCACTCGGTGTGAGCACTGGTAGAGGAAAGGGGGTGGTAAGGAAGACTCTCTAGAGAAACATCGTTTGTGCACTCATCGAAACATAGAACTGACTGTCTGTTTGTCTGTCTGTCTGTCTGTCTGTCTGTCTGTCTGTCCGTCTCTCTCGCTCTCTCTCTCGCTCGCTCTCTGGTCATTCCCCCGCTATTACCCAAACAACTAAGCCTCTATCATTTGAATCTCTATGGCCTTCAGCAGGACTCTGTGAGCTAGACTCCCTCTGATTGCAGACAGGAAGGTGACCTTCTACAAATACAATAACGTTAATCAGGATGATCCGGGGTACGACAGGAGACGAACATAGCAATACAAATAATGGGAATATATATTGCGTTCTTTTTTATATGAGATACGTGCGCTTTACATTGATAACAAGAACATTAAAGGCAAACAAATAATAAATCATTAGAAAGTAAAATAAACACGATGCTTGCAAGCAACGTTCTCTTTCTTCCTTACACACACACACACACACACACACACACACACACACACACACACACACACACACACACACACACACACACACACACACACACACACACACACACACACACACACACACACACACACACACACACACACACACACACACACACACACACACACACACACACACACACACACACACACACACACACACACGCATGAAAGTTCCAGGGATCACTGAACACTGCGATTCAACTTCCATGTGTGGCCATGGATTGAACACTGATAAGGTGGCCATGGATTGAACACTGACAAGGTGGCCATGGATTGAACACTGATAAGGTGGCCATGGATTGAACACTGATAAGGTGGCCATGAATTGAACACTGATAAGGTGGCCATGGATTGAACACTGATAAAGTGGCCATGGATTGATTGAACACTGATAAGGTGGCCATGGATTGAACACTGATAAAGTGGCCATGGATTGATTGAACACTGATAAGGTGGCCATGAATTGAACACTGATAAGGTGGCCATGGATTGAACACTGATAAGGTGGCCATGGATTGATTGAACACTGATAAGGTGGCCATGGACTGAACACTGATAAGGTGGCCATGAATTGAACACTGATAAAGTGGCCATGGATTGATTGAACACTGATAAGGTGGCCTTGGATTGAACACTGATAAGGTGGCCATGGATTGATTGAACACTGATAAGGTGGCCATGAATTGAACACTGATAAGGTGGCCATGGATTGAACACTGATAAGGTGGCCATGGATTGATTGAACACTGATAAGGTGGCCATGGATTGAACACTGATAAGGTGGCCATGGATTGATTGAACACTGATAAGGTGGCCATGGATTGAACACTGATAAGGTGGCCATGGATTGAACACTGATAAGGTGGCCACTGATTGAACACTGATAAGGTGGCCATGGATTGAACACTGATAAGGTGGCCATGGATTGAACACTGATAAGGTGGCCATGGATTGAACACTGATAAGGTGGCCATGGATTGAACACTGATAAAGTGGCCATGGATTGATTGAACACTGATAAGGTGGCCATGAATTGAACACTGATAAGGTGGCCATGGATTGAACACTGATAAGGTGGCCATGGATTGAACACTGATAAGGTGGCCATGGATTGAACACTGATAAGGTGGCCATGGATTGAACACTGATAAGGTGGCCATGATTGATTGAACACTGATAAGGTGGCCATGGATTGAACACTGATAAGGTGGCCATGGATTGATTGAACACTGATAAGGTGGCCATGGATTGAACACTGATAAGGTGGCCATGGATTGATTGAACACTGATAAGGTGGCCATGAATTGAACACTGATAAGGTGGCCATGGATTGAACACTGATAAGGTGGCCATGGATTGAACACTGATAAGGTGGCCATGGATTGAACACTGATAAGGTGGCCATGATTGATTGAACACTGATAAGGTGGCCATGGATTGAACACTGATAAGGTGGCCATGGATTGAACACTGATAAGGTGGCCATGGATTGAACACTGATAAGGTGGCCATGGATTGAACACTGATAAGGTGGCCATGGATTGAACACTGATAAGGTGGCCATGGATTGAACACTGATAAGGTGGCCATGGATTGAACACTGATAAGGTGGCCATGGATTGAACACTGATAAGGTGGCCATGGATTGAACACTGATAAGGTGGCCATGGATTGAACACTGATAAGGTGGCCATGGATTGAACACTGATAAGGTGGCCATGGATTGAACACTGACAAGGTGGCCATGGATTGAACACTGATAAGGTGGCCATGGATTGAACACTGATAAGGTGGCCATGGATTGAACACTGATAAGGTGGCCATGGATTGAACACTGATAAGGTGGCCATGGATTGAACACTGATAAGGTGGCCATGGATTGAACACTGATAAGGTGGCCATGGATTGAACACTGATAAGGTGGCCATGGATTGAACACTGATAAGGTGGCCATGGATTGAACACTGATAAGGTGGCCATGGATTGAACACTGATAAGGTGGCCATGGATTGAACACTGATAAGGTGGCCATGGATTGAACACTGATAAGGTGGCCATGGATTGAACACTGATAAGGTGGCCATGGATTGAACACTGATAAGGTGGCCATGGATTGAACACTGATAAGGTGGCCATGGATTGAACACTGATAAGGTGGCCATGGATTGAACACTGATAAGGTGGCCATGAACACTGTGGATTGAACACTGATAAGGTGGCCATGGATTGAACACTGATTGAAGGTGGCCATGGATTGAACACTGATAAGGTGGCCATGGATTGAACACTGATAAGGTGGCCATGGATTGAACACTGATAAGGTGGCCATGGATTGAACACTGATAAGGTGGCCATGGATTGAACACTGATAAGGTGGCCATGGATTGAACACTGATAAGGTGGCCATGGATTGAACACTGATAAGGTGGCCATGGATTGAACACTGATAAGGTGGCCATGGATTGAACACTGATAAGGTGGCCATGGATTGAACACTGATAAGGTGGCCATGGATTGAACACTGATAAGGTGGCCATGGATTGAACACTGATAAGGTGGCCATGGATTGAACACTGATAAGGTGGCCATGGATTGAACACTGATAAGGTGGCCATGGATTGAACACTGATAAGGTGGCCATGGATTGAACACTGATAAGGTGGCCATGGATTGAACACTGATAAGGTGGCCATGGATTGAACACTGACTGAAGGTGGCCATGGATTGAACACTGATAAGGTGGCCATGGATTGAACACTGATAAGGTGGCCATGGATTGAACACTGATAAGGTGGCCATGGATTGAACACTGATAAGGTGGCCATGGATTGAACACTGATAAGGTGGCCATGGATTGAACACTGATAAGGTGGCCATGGATTGAACACTGATAAGGTGGCCATGGATTGAACACTGATAAGGTGGCCATGGATTGAACACTGATAAGGTGGCCATGGATTGAACACTGATAAGGTGGCCATGGATTGAACACTGATAAGGTGGCCATGGATTGAACACTGATAAGGTGGCCATGGATTGAACACTGATAAGGTGGCCATGGATTGAACACTGATAAGGTGGCCATGGATTGAACACTGATAAGGTGGCCATGGATTGAACACTGATAAGGTGGCCATGGATTGAACACTGATAAGGTGGCCATGGATTGAACACTGATAAGGTGGCCATGGATTGAACACTGATAAGGTGGCCATGGATTGATTGAACACTGATAAGGTGGCCATGGATTGAACACTGATAAGGTGGCCATGGATTGAACACTGATAAGGTGGCCATGGATTGAACACTGATAAGGTGGCCATGGATTGAACACTGATAAGGTGGCCATGGATTGAACACTGATAAGGTGGCCATGGATTGAACACTAAGGTGGCCATGGATTGAACACTGTGTGGCCATGGATTGAACACTGATAAGGTGGCCATGGATTGAACACTGATAAGGTGGCCATGGCCATGGTGGCCATGGATTGAACACTGATAAGGTGGCCATGGATTGAACACTGATAAGGTGGCCATGGATTGAACACTGATAAGGTGGCCATGGATTGAACACTGATAAGGTGGCCATGGATTGAACACTGATAAGGTGGCCATGGATTGAACACTGATAAGGTGGCCATGGATTGAACACTGATAAGGTGGCCATGGATTGAACACTGATAAGGTGGCCATGGATTTGAACACTGATAAGGTGGCCATGGATTGAACACTGATAAGGTGGCCATGGATTGAACACTGATAAGGTGGCCATGGATTGAACACTGATAAGGTGGCCATGGATTGAACACTGATAAGGTGGCCATGGATTGAACACTGATAAGGTGGCCATGGATTGAACACTGATAAGGTGGCCATGGATTGAACACTGATAAGGCCATGGCCACTGATAAGGTTGAACACTGATAAGGTGGCCATGGATTGAACACTGATAAGGTGGCCATGGATTGAACACTGATAAGGTGGCCATGGATTGAACACTGATAAGGTGGCCATGGATTGAACACTGATAAGGTGGCCATGGATTGAACACTGATAAGGTGGCCATGGATTGAACACTGACAAGGTGGCCATGATTGAACACTGACAAGGTGGCCATTTCGAGCTGTGGCCATGGATTGAACTCTCTCTGGCCCTCTCTATTCACTGTCTTTACGTGTAAGGTCTGTCTGTCTGTCTGTCTCTCCCTCTCTTATTCCCGCTCACTCCCCCTGTCTTTACGTGTCTCAACATAAATTGCACACCCAGTGAACTCCTCTCCCCCTCTGTCTCCCTCGTGTCTGTCTCTCCTCTCTCTCTCTATTCTCTCTCTCTCTCTCTCCCTCTCTCTCTCTGTCTCTCTCTCTCTCTCTCTCTCTCTCTCTCTCTCTCTCTCTCTCTCTCTCTCTCTCTCTCTCTCCCTCTCTCTCTCTCTCTCTGTCTCTCTCTCTCTCTCTCTCTCTCTTTCTCTCTCTCCCTCTCTCTCTCTCTCTCTCTCTCTGTCTCTCTCTTATTCTCTCTCTCTCTCTCTCTCTCTCTCTCTCTCTCTCTCTCTCTCTCTCTCTCTCTCTCTCTCTCTCTCCCTCTCTCTCTCTCTCCTTTCCATCTGACCCCCTTCATTTACTGTGTTTAATCTTCCATCCAAAGATGAACACCTGCGTTCTCAGAGTCTGGATTCAGACGTGTCTTCCTTTTGATGATCCGATTAAGTAGCTGAACATTAAATGAGCGTGTCTTCTTTTACACACACACGCGCGCGCGCGCGCGCAGAGAGAGTGAGAAAAAGAGAGAGAACACTGGACACTGAGAGAAAACTTGAAAAAACTTGAAAACTTTAACTTTATTTTTCAAGGATAAAGATTTTAGGCTACGCCTAGTCTTCCAATCTGTCCTTGGTACATATACGAACATAGAATACAAACATGGCAAGGCATGATATTACACATACAGATTTGAACATAAAGGTAGCACCTTTGTACATATACGAACATAGAATACAAACATGGCAAGGTATAAAATTACACATTCATAATTGAACATAAAGGTAGCAAAGCAGGTATTATGATAAAGACAGGTTGAAATACGAATTTATAGAATGACATACGCACAGGTGCCCTCTCTTCCGCCCACTCCCCCTGTCTTTACGTGTCTGTCTCTCCCTCTCTTATTCTCGCTCACTCCCCCTGTCTTTACGTGTCTGTGTCTCCCTCTCTTATTCCCGCTCACTCCCCCTGTCTTTACGTGTCTGTCTCTCCCTCTCTTATTCTCGCTCACTCCCCCTGTCTTTACGTGTCTGTCTCTCCCTCTCTTATTCTCGCTCACTCCCCCTGTCTTTACGTGTCTGTCTCTCCCTCTCTTATTCTCGCTCACTCCCCCTGTCTTTACGTGTCTGTCTCTCCCTCTCTTATTCTCGCTCACTCCCCCTGTCTTTACGTGTCTGTCTCTCCCTCTCTTATTCTCGCTCACTCCCCCTGTCTTTACGTGTCTGTCTCTCCCTCTCTTATTCTCGCTCACTCCCCCTGTCTTTACGTGTCTGTCTCTCCCTCTCTTATTCTCGCTCACTCCCCCTGTCTTTACGTGTCTGTCTCTCCCTCTCTTATTCTCGCTCACTCCCCCTGTCTTTACGTGTCTGTCTCTCCCTCTCTTATTCTCGCTCACTCCCCCTGTCTTTACGTGTCTGTCTCTCCCTCTCTTATTCTCGCTCACTCCCCCTGTCTTTACGTGTCTGTCTCTCCCTCTCTTATTCTCGCTCACTCCCCCTGTCTTTACGTGTCTGTCTCTCCCTCTCTTATTCTCGCTCACTCCCCCTGTCTTTACGTGTCTGTCTCTCCCTCTCTTATTCTCGCTCACTCCCCCTGTCTTTACGTGTCTGTCTCTCCCTCTCTTATTCTCGCTCACTCCCCCTGTCTTTACGTGTCTGTCTCTCCCTCTCTTATTCTCGCTCACTCCCCCTGTCTTTACGTGTCTGTCTCTCCCTCTCTTATTCTCGCTCACTCCCCCTGTCTTTACGTGTCTGTCTCTCCCTCTCTTATTCTCGCTCACTCCCCCTGTCTTTACGTGTCTGTCTCTCCCTCTCTTATTCTCGCTCACTCCCCCTGTCTTTACGTGTCTGTCTCTCCCTCTCTTATTCTCGCTCACTCCCCCTGTCTTTACGTGTCTGTCTCTCCCTCTCTTATTCTCGCTCACTCCCCCTGTCTTTACGTGTCTGTCTCTCCCTCTCTTATTCTCGCTCACTCCCCCTGTCTTTACGTGTCTGTCTCTCCCTCTCTTATTCTCGCTCACTCCCCCTGTCTTTACGTGTCTGTCTCTCCCTCTCTTATTCCACTCCCCCTGTCTTTACGTGTCTGTCTCTCCCTCTCTTATTCTCGCTCACTCCCCCTGTCTTTACGTGTCTGTCTCTCCCTCTCTTATTCTCGCTCACTCCCCCTGTCTTTACGTGTCTGTCTCTCCCTCTCTTATTCTCGCTCACTCCCCCTGTCTTTACGTGTCTGTCTCTCCCTCTCTTATTCTCGCTCACTCCCCCTGTCTTTACGTGTCTGTCTCTCCCTCTCTTATTCTCGCTCACTCCCCCTGTCTTTACGTGTCTGTCTCTCCCTCTCTTATTCTCGCTCACTCCCCCTGTCTTTACGTGTCTGTCTCTCCCTCTCTTATTCTCGCTCACTCCCCCTGTCTTTACGTGTCTGTCTCTCCCTCTCTTATTCTCGCTCACTCCCCCTGTCTTTACGTGTCTGTCTCTCCCTCTCTTATTCTCGCTCACTCCCCCTGTCTTTACGTGTCTGTCTCTCCCTCTCTTATTCTCGCTCACTCCCCCTGTCTTTACGTGTCTGTCTCTCCCTCTCTTATTCTCGCTCACTCCCCCTGTCTTTACGTGTCTGTCTCTCCCTCTCTTATTCTCGCTCACTCCCCCTGTCTTTACGTGTCTGTCTCTCCCTCTCTTATTCTCGCTCACTCCCCCTGTCTTTACGTGTCTGTCTCTCCCTCTCTTATTCTCGCTCACTCCCCCTGTCTTTACGTGTCTGTCTCTCCCTCTCTTATTCTCGCTCACTCCCCCTGTCTTTACGTGTCTGTCTCTCCCTCTCTTATTCTCGCTCACTCCCCCTGTCTTTACGTGTCTGTCTCTCCCTCTCTTATTCCCGCTCACTCCCCCTGTCTTTACGTGTCTGTCTCTCCCTCTCTTATTCCCGCCCACTCCCCCTGTCTTTACGTGTCTGTCTCTCCCTCTCTTATTCTCGCTCACTCCCCCTGTCTTTACGTGTCTGTCTCTCCCTCTCTTATTCTCGCTCACTCCCCCTGTCTTTACGTGTCTGTCTCTCCCTCTCTTATTCTCGCTCACTCCCCCTGTCTTTACGTGTCTGTCTCTCCCTCTCTTATTCTCGCTCTCTGTCTTTGTCTGTGTCTCTGTCTCCGCTTACCCACTCCCATCTCCGTCTCTCTTAACTTGTTCCCTCTTTAAATATTACCCCCCCTCCTACCTAGTTCCACGATCTTTTCAGAAGAGTCATTGTGTGGACGTTTGCTCCGTCTGGATGGCCTAAACACAGTGTTTGGTTGTTAATGTTCATATGTAGGAGATCGATTGGTCCGGTTTTTATCAGTATATGCTTTGTCCTCATCTATGCACACACATTCGCACGCACGCACGCACGCACGCACGCACGCACGCACGCACGCACACGCACACGCACACGCACACGCATACACATACACATACACATACACATACACACACACACACACACACACACACACACACACACACACACACACAGTTGCGTCCTTTTTCTGTCTTTATTTCTATATCTTTCTCTTTCTGTGTGTCTTTGTCTCTGTCTCTCTACCCGCCCCCCCCCCCCGCCCCCCCTCGCCCCCTCGCGATCCCGTCTCTCTCAAAGTGCCATCCAAGTTGCCCAATGAGGAACAGAGAAGAAATCAGGGCAGCAGTATTAGCAGTAGAGCAGCAGCAGTGTAATCGATAATTGGCGCCGTGTTGGAGTGGTGAATATTTCATGTGTTCCTCTGGCCCACATCTGCCCTGTCTCCCTGCACCTCCCTGCACCAATCTCTGTGCATTATAACACTCCAGTCTGTTTCTTCCTCTGTCTCCCTGCACCAATCTCTGTGCATCATAACACTCCAGTCTGTTTCTTCCTCTGTCTCCCTGCACCAATCTCTGTGCATCATAACACACTCCAGTCTGTTTCTTCCTCTGTCTCCCTGCACCAATCTCTGTGCATCATAACACTCCAGTCTGTTTCTTCCTCTGTCTCCCTGCACCAATCTCTGTGCATCATAACACTCCAGTCTGTTTCTTCCTCTGTCTCCCTGCACCAATCTCTCTGTGCATCATAACACTCCAGTCTGTGTTCTGCACCAATCCTCTGTCTCCCTGCACCAATCTCTCTGTCTCCCTGCACCAACCTCTGTGTCTCCCTGCACCAATCTCTGTGTCTCCCTGCACCAATCTCTGTGTATCCCTGCACCAATCTCTGTGTCTCCCTGCACCAATCTCTGTGTCTCCCTGCACCAATCTCTGTGTCTCCCTGCACCAATCTCTGTGTCTCCCTGCACCAATCTCTGTGTCTCCCTGCACCAATCTCTGTGTCTCCCTGCACCAATCTCTGTGTCTCCCTGCACCAATCTCTGTGTCTCCCTGCACCAATCTCTGTGTATCCCTGCACCAATCTCTGTGTATCCCTGCACCAATCTCTGTGTCTCCCTGCACCAATCTCTGTGTATCCCTGCACCAATCTCTGTGTCTCCCTGCACCAATCTCTGTGTCTCCCTGCACCAATCTCTGTGTCTCCCTGCACCAATCTCTGTGTCTCCCTGCACCAATCTCTGTGTCTCCCTGCACCAATCTCTGTGTCTCCCTGCACCAATCTCTGTGTCTCCCTGCACCAATCTCTGTGTCTCCCTGCACCAATCTCTGTGTATCCCTGCACCAATCTCTGTGTCTCCCTGCACCAATCTCTGTGTCTCCCTGCACCAATCTCTGTGTCTCCCTGCACCAATCTCTGTGTCTCCCTGCACCAATCTCTGTGTCTCCCTGCACCAATCTCTGTGTCTCCCTGCACCAATCTCTGTGTCTCCCTGCACCAATCTCTGTGCACCAATCTCTCCCTGCACCAATCTCTGTGTCTCCCTGCACCAATCTCTGTGTCTCCCTGCACCAATCTCTGTGTTTCCCTTTTGTTCCTTCCTATTTTATTCTTGCTCCTTTTATTTCCATGTTTGTTTTATGTCTCATGACATTCAAAAAGATGAAAAACAACAAAATGGGAATTTGTTTCATTTCTGTATTTGTTGATTGTTTGATATCTGTATTCTTACTGTTCTTTCTCGTCCTCTCTCTCCAAAATCCGTATCTTTAATCCCTCCCTTCCTTCGTTCACTTCTTGCTGTCTATTCTGTTCCCTCCCTTCCTTCGTTCACTTCTTGCTGTCTATTCTTCACTTCTTGCTTGTTCACTTCTTGCTGTCTATTCTGTTCCCTCCCTTCCTTCGTTCACTTCTTGCTGTCTATTCTGTTCCCTCCCTTCCTTCGTTCACTTCTTGCTGTCTATTCTGTTCCCTCCCTTCCTTCATTCACTTCTTGCTGTCTATTCTGTTCCCTCCCTTCCTTCATTCACTTCTTGCTGTCTATTCTGTTCCCTCCCTTCCTTCGTTCACTTCTTGCTGTCTATTCTGTTCCCTCCCTTCCTTCGTTCACTTCTTGCTGTCTATTCTGTTCCCTCCCTTCCTTCATTCACTTCTTGCTGTCTATTCTGTTCCCTCCCTTCCTTCATTCACTTCTTGCTGTCTATTCTGTTCCCTCCCTTCCTTCGTTCACTTCTTGCTGTCTATTCTGTTCCCTCCCTTCCTTCGTTCACTTCTTGCTGTCTATTCTGTTCCCTCCCTTCCTTCGTTCACTTCTTGCTGTCTATTCTGTTCCCTCCCTTCCTTCATTCACTTCTTGCTGTCTATTCTGTTCCCTCCCTTCCTTCGTTCACTTCTTGCTGTCTATTCTGTTCCCTCCCTTCCTTCGTTCACTTCTTGCTGTCTATTCTGTTCCCTCCCTTCCTTCATTCACTTCTTGCTGTCTATTCTGTTCCCTCCCTTCCTTCATTCACTTCTTGCTGTCTATTCTGTTCCCTCCCTTCCTTCATTCACTTCTTGCTGTCTATTCTGTTCCCTCCCTTCCTTCGTTCACTTCTTGCTGTCTATTCTGTTCTGTTTCTTGGTGTTGTATTGTTATGTTATTCCTTTTTCCTTAGTCTTCTCTCTTCTGTTCTTCTTGTCCTTGTTTGTCTCTAGCTCTTTCTATCTCCAGTCAATGTACCATCGTGGGTTTCTCCATATTTCTTTGAAGATGGAATGCATATATTTCCACATTGCTAACACATGTTACCTTTTCTACATTTGCCTTTCTTCTTTTTCCTACTTTTACTTCCTCCGTCCTTCCCCAGACCCCACCCACGTTTTTTTCGTTTCTTGAATGCTGTTTCTGTTTCCTTTTCTTCATGTCCACTTTATTTCATTTGGTGCTTTGATCGTTCACGTCTTTTCACGTTTGGATCATCATGTTTCCATGTGTGTCTTTTATTTCATTGTTTCTTTTTTCATAGATTCCTTCTTTCATTTCTTTCTTCATTTGTTTCTTTCTTCTTTCTTTCTTTCTTTCTTTCTTTCTTTCTTCGTTCTTTCATGTCCATCTCCATGACATAATCGTATCCATTCTGTTTTAAATATAAAACCAGATACGTCGAAGTAAAAAAACAATTCTAAAAAGTATCTCTTGAAACCTAAACCCGAAATCTCCACTATAATGACCCCATAATTGCAGATAATGTGTGGAGGGATATGTCCACGTCTATTCTGGTTGTCTGGGGTCAATTATTGATCCACTGTACTGACCCTAAATAAAGTGTGGAGGGATATGTCCACGTCTATTCTGGTTGTCTGGGGTCAATTATTGATCCACTGTACTGACCCTAAATAAAGTGTGGAGGGATATGTCCACGTCTATTCTGGTTGTCTGGGGTCAATTATTGATCCACTGTACTGACCCTAAATAAATAAAGTGTGGAGGTACTGACCCTAAATAAAGTGTGGAGGGATATGTCCACGTCTATTCTGGTTGTCTGGGGTCAATTATTGATCCACTCAGCATTTTCTTAAAATAAAGCAGGCAGAATTCAATAGGACCCCCTCCCCAATCCCATTCCACACCCCTTACCCTAATTCATTCCATGAATACCTGTGCATACAATATGCTCTTTAATTTAATTTATAGGAAAAACACACGAATTGTAACGAAAACTAAAACTTATCTGAAAGAACACGATTACTGCAATCAAAGAGAGCTTTAATAAATGAACAATGCGTCATTATCAATCTTTATAAAAAAAACCATTATAACGTCTACAAAAACATCTTCAATGAATTGTGCTTATTTTCCTTATCGCCTTTGGACCGACTATTAGAAAATCTGTCTGTAATGTTCTCACATTAAGCTGCGAACAATGAGACAGATAGCCCAGTATGGCCACACAGAGTTCGTTGAAACAGCAAGGATCTGAAAGCAAAATCGATACCATTCTGGAAGAAACACGGCACCGGTGAAAGAAAACGAGAAAAGATTAAAAAAATGAAAGATTGAAAGAATGGGGATGGGTAATTGAGGAGATGGGGAAAATGGGGGTGGGAGTGAGATGGAATATTTTTTATGGTTGTTAATCGGTTCTCATTAATCTTGAGATAAGCAACATTTATTTCATTTTGCCCTCAGTGTTTTCCCTGCCCCATCCCCCGTCCTGCCTTTTGTATTATGCACTGTGACCCAGCCTGGCCATGGACAAGACAGAGTGACAGCTAGAGAGAGAGAGAGAGAGAGAGAGAGAGAGAGAGAGAGAGAGAGAGAGAGAGAGAGAGAGAGAGAGAGAGGGGGAGAGAGAGAGAGAGAGAGAGAGAGAGAGAGAGAGAGGGGAGAGAGAGAGAGAGAGAGAGAGAGAGAGAGAGAGAGAGAGAGAGAGAGAGAGAGAGAGGGAGAGAGAGAGAGAGAGGGAGACAGAGAGAGAGAGAGAGAGAGAGAGAGAGAGAGAGGAGAGAGAGAGAGAGAGAGAGAGAGAGAGAGAGAGAGAGAGAGAGAGAGAGAGAGAGAGAGAGAGAGAGAGAGACAGAGAGAGAGAGAGAGAGAGATTATGCTCGTGAGCATATCTGTCGGTCTGTCTGTCTTTCTCTATGGATGTATGTGTTCCCAAGTGTTTCTCTGTTTTATTGACTATTTATAAATATACGTGTGAGTATCTATGTGTGCATGATTGTTTTTCAAATGCGAAGAAAGTAATGTTTAAACACAGAAATATCCAGCGGGATAGCGACAAAATCACCACAAATAGCGACCAGTTCCACTCAGGAAAAGCAATGGCTGTAATCTCCAAGGACTGAGACAAGAAAGCGAGTCGTGTTGGCTTTACGTTCTTTGATTGAGCCAAAGTCGTCTGAAAGGTTACCACAATATTTAGCCGTCTGCCCGGAGTCTGGCGATTCTGGCGCCTGTTCTGGGCAAGAAAATGGCAAAGTTCACATCCTCTCCTGTCACACTCAAATACGCTTCCATACACATGCATACAGCACATATACACATATATACATACGCTTTTGTGTGTGCATGGATAATACATAAGGAAACGTATACAAACATTAAATACAAATACAAATGTTTTTAAAAAAACCAGTAACAGAGAATTCGGCAAATGAGCAATAGAGGCAGACAGGGAAAGGGGTTGGGGAAAGATATCAATAGACCAGGGGAGGACCGACACATGAACAGACCAGGGGAGGACCGACACATGAACAGATATCAACAGACCAGGGGAGGACCGACACATGAACAGACCAGGGGAGGACCGACACATGAACAGATATCAACAGACCAGGGGAGGACCGACACATGAACAGATATCAACAGACCAGGGGAGGACCGACACATGAACAGACCAGGGGAGGACCGACACATGAACAGATATCAACAGACCAGGGGAGGACCGACACATGAACAGATATCAACAGACCAGGGGAGGACCGACACATGAACAGAACAGACCAGGGGAGGACCGACACATGAACAGATATCAACAGACCAGGGGAGGACCGACATATTAACAGATATCAACAGACCAGGGGAGGACCGACACATGAACAGATATCAACAGACCAGGGGAGGACCGACACATTAACAGATATCAACAGACCAGGGGAGGACCGACACATTAACAGATATCAACAGACCAGGGGAGGACCGACACATTAACAGATATCAACAGACCAGGGGAGGACCGACACATGAACAGACATCAACAGACCAGGGGAGGACCGACACATGAACAGATATCAACAGACCAGGGGAGGACCGACACATTAACAGATATCAACAGACCAGGGGAGGACCGACACATTAACAGATATCAACAGACCAGGGGAGGACCGACACATTAACAGATATCAACAGACCAGGGGAGGACCGACACATTAACAGATATCAACAGACCAGGGGAGGACCGACCATTAACAGATATCAACAGACAGGGGAGGACCGACACATGAACAGACCAGGGGAGGACCGACACATTAACAGATATCAACAGACCAGGGGAGGACCGACACATGAACAGACCAGGGGAGGACCGACACATGAACAGATATCAACAGACCAGGGGAGGACCGACACATTAACAGATATCAACAGACCAGGGGAGGACCGACACATGAACAGATATCAACAGACCAGGGGAGGACCGACACATGAACAGATATCAACAGACCAGGGGAGGACCGACACATTAAAAGATATGAATAGACCAGGGGAGGACCGACACATGAACAGATATCAACAGACCAGGGGAGGACCGACACATTAACAGATATCAACAGACCAGGGGAGGACCGACACATGAACAGATATCAACAGACCAGGGGAGGACCGACACATTACCACAGGAACACAAACTGAAGCCAGAAGACGCCATCACGATGATGAGTTGTACAGAATGGCTTCAAAGCTGGCCACAGGAGCTCTCGCCTCATTTTGTCTTGGTCTCCCCGGGGATGGGGGGTGGGGGGTGTAAAAAAAGGGTAGGGGCCATTTTGTTAGGTTGTCACCCTCTGTTCATACGGGTCTCCGATCCCTGATCGTTAATCATCGCCTGGTTCGTTTTAAACACCCCTCCCCCTTCCTTCCCTTCCTCTCTGTCTGTTTCTCTCGCTGTCCCCTTAACTTGTTTCTGGCGTATCTCTGCCTGTCCCTCTGTCTTTCTGTCCCTCTGTCCCTCTGTCCCTCTGTCCCTTTGGTCTCTCTGTCCCTCTGTCCCTCTGTCTCCCTGTCTCTCTGTCTCTCTGTCTCTCTATCCCTCTGTCCCTCTGTCCTTCTGTCCCTCTGTCTCTCTGTCTCTCTGTCCTTCTGTCCTTCTGTCTCTCTGCCCCTCTGTCTCTCTGCCCCTCTGCCCCTCTGTCCCTCTGTCCCTCTGTCTCTCTGTCTCTCTGTCCCTCTGTCTCTCTGTCCCTCTGTCCCTCTGTCTCTCTGTCTCTCTGTCTCTCTGTCTCTCTGTCCCTCTGTCTCTCTGTCCCTCTGTCTCTCTGTCCCTCTGTCTCTCTGTCCCTCTGTCTCTCTGTCCCTCTGTCTCTCTGTCCCTCTGTCTCTCTGTCCCTCTGTCTCTCTGTCCCCTGTCTCTCGTCTCTCTGTCCCTCTGTCCCTCTGTCCCTCTGTCCCTCTGTCTCTCTGTCCCTCTGTCCCTCTGTCTCTCTGTCCCTCGTCTCTCTGTCCCTCTGTCTCTCTGTCTCTCTGTCCCTCTGTCTCTCTGTCCCTCTGTCCCTCTGTCTCTCTGTCCCTCTGTCTCTCTGTCCCTCTGTCCCTCTGTCCCTCTGTCTCTCTGTCCCTCTGTCCCTCTGTCCCTCTGTCCCTCTGTCTCTCTGTCTCTCTGTCTCTCTGTCTCTCTGTCTCTCTCTCTCTCTCTGTCTCTCTGTCTCTCTGTCCTCTCTGTCTCTCTGCCCCTCTGCCCCTCTGTCCCTCTGTCTCTCTGTCCCTCTGTCACTCTGTCTCTCTGTCTCTCTGTCCCTCTGTCTCTCTGTCCCCTCTGTCTCTCTGTCCCCCTGTCTCTCTGTCCCTCTGTCTCTCTGTCCCTCGTCTCTCTGTCCCTCTGTCTCTCTGTCCCTCTGTCCCTCGTCTCTCTGTCCCTCTGTCTCTCTGTCCCTCTGTCTCTCTGTCCCTCTGTCTCTCTGTCTGTCTCTCTGTCTCTCTGTCCCTCTGTCTCTCTGTCTCTCTGTCTCTCTGTCCCTCTGTCCCTCTGTCCCTCTGTCTCTCTGTCCCTCTGTCTCTCTGTCCCTCTGTCTCTCTGTCCTTCATTTGAACTGATTCTGCTCTTACTTGGCGTGCAGGCTTTGTGCTACAATAACAGTGTGCTGCCTGACCTGATCTGTTATTGTCTCCCTTGTGCAGCTTACTAGCGTCTTGACTGTATTGTGTTTTCCTTATTTTGTGGAACAAATAGTGGACGCTTTATTGGCTTGATTTATTTTTATTTTACAATTTTATTGTTTAATTACCGTTCTAGCTCTACCTTTTATTATTACCTCGCTTAAGTTTCCCATCGTTGATTAATTTGAACACGTTTGTTTTTGTTTTAAGGTGTTCACTGTTTTCTCCTTAAGTTTAATTCATCTACACAAATTACTGATTTTTTAATAGATTTGTTAAAAATATTATTATTGGCTTTTTCCTTCATATTGTTGGTCTTATCTTTTGTTAGTGATTGTTGTTTTATCTTTTGTTGGTGATTGTTGTTTTATCTTTTGTTGATTGTTGATTGTTGTTTTTAGGTACTTGTGTTACCATGGCTAATGTAACCAACAATCCAAAATGGTTATCGAAACCGGGTTTTAAAATCGGTTATTTAAATGCATGCCATCTGTTAAATAAAATGTCTGATGTGCCTTCTATCTTGTCAAACTCTAATACTTGTTTTCATTGTTTCGCTTTTGCCGAGTCTAGGTTATCTGATGTTGTGTCTGACAATCTAATTTCTGTGCCTGGGTATAATGTTATTAGAAAAGATGCTTCAAGTAAGCTACACACAGGCATGGTGGCATACATCCACAAATCAGTGAACTATAGACAAGTGCATGACTTCGATAGGTACAACATAGAAGGTATCTGGATTGAAATTCGCATAAAGGGTCACACACCAATTATTGTGGGATTTTTATATAGAAACCCCGATGAACGAGTGGAGTGGTTTAATCGTTTTTCATCTATGATGGACAATGTTTCCTTATCCTATACTGATATCATATTGCTTGGTGATTTAAACTTTGATTTACTCAAACCCCATGATAACTGGAAACATATCTATGAATCTTACAATTTATCACAACTTCTTAATAATCCCACCAGAATAACACTACAGACTCAAACACTCATTGATCATATATACGTCACTAATCCAAAGCACATTGTGGAAACTTCTGTTCCTGTCTTCGGATTAAGCGATCACTTCCCTATATGTTTAACATGGTCAAAAAAAGGCGTCAAAATCCCTAAATGCTCTCATAGGTGTGTATCATTTCGTAGCTACAAATCCTTTAACCCTGAGCATTTCTTATGCGATCTATGTACGACCGACTTTTCCACTGTGTTTCAGTACACTGACCCCAATAAAGCCCTTCAAAAATGGTATAATACCTTCATCCAAATATATGATAAACATGCCCCTTTTCTAACCAAACGTGTCAAGCCTGAAGGTAAACCCCCATGGTTAAACGATAATATAAATGCGGAAATAAAGACTCGTGAAAGCTTAGTACAAACAACTGGTAAGGACGAGGCTTTTAAAAAGCAGCGAAACAAAATAACAAATATGAAGCGAGTTGCAAAGAAAAAGTATTTTGGTGATCTTATACAATCTAAAAAAGACTCAAAATCTATCTGGAAAGCAATTAACCAATTATCCTGTAAATCTTCAACTCATAGCGCGCCCTTGGCTAACGATCTCTCTGTAGAAGAACTCAACAATCATTTCTGTACCATAGCCGATAAAACTATACTAGCTGACCGAACTAGTTCTAACGATCTTTTGCTACTGAAGGAGTACTGTGACTCCAAAAAACTAGGCCCTAAACTCAGTTTTCAGTATATGGCTGTACATGAGGTGTACCAAGAATTACTTCAACTCAAGCATTCTAAATGTTGCGGCTTAGATCATATTGATAATTATATCTTAAAGTTATCTGCGCCTATTATCACGGACTGTCTTACCTATATATATAACCTTTGCATTGAGAAAGGCTGTTATCCCCAATTATTTAAAGACGCGAAGGTGATACCACTATATAAATCTGGTGACCCCCAAGACCCGTCAAACTACCGACCTATATCGATCTTGTCTAACCTCTCCAAACCTCTAGAAAAGCACTTAAAGCGTAATCTTCAGACATACTTTACTACACATGATCTTTTCCATTGTAACCAAAGTGGCTTTAGAGAAAATCATTCCTGCCAAACAGTACTCACTAATCTAGTCGAACAGTGGCATTCTAATATTAACAATGACCTTCTCACCGGTGTTATTTTCGTTGACTTTGCTAAAGCCTTTGATGTTATTGACCATGCCCTTCTATTAAAAAAAACTATCATTGTACGGTTTAACCCAAGATTCTATCGCCCTCGTTTCGTCCTTTCTATCTGACAGACGACAAACCGTCTCCAAAGATATTATTACATCTTCATTGCAATCAGTCTATTATGGAGTTCCCCAAGGCTCTGTCTTAGGACCTATGCTCTTCACCATTTATATAAATGACCTCCCGCTTCATCTTACTTCACCATGTGAACTTTTTGCAGACGACACCACAATCCATAAAAACGGTTATAATGCTGACTCAATCTGTTCTGAATTGCAGAGTGACATTAATAATTTAGTTGACTGGTCAGAGCAAAATCATATGGCATTACATCCAAAAAAATCTAAATTCATGTTAATCACAACAAGACAAAAGAGGCAAAACTTTAATAATCAATTAAGTACACCAACTATCTATGAAAAGTCTCTAGAAGAAGTTACTTCACACAAATTACTCGGCCTATACATTGACAACAACTTATCATGGTCACAACACATGCAAATACTGGCCAAGAAAATATCAAAAAAAGTATTCCAGCTTAATAGAATAAAGCACTTTTTGGATCAACATACCCGTAAACTTTTTTTCCATGCCTATATTCAGCCTGACATTGATTATGCATCAACATGTTGGGATTCAGCTAGTAAAAACACACTCAAACACGTTGAAAGATTATATAAACGTTCTCTTAAACTCATACTCCTTAAATCGTTCTCCCTTGAAACCAATGACTATAAAGAACTCAACATTCTACCATTTGATTTGAAATGTCTACTAAACAAAGGTACCCTTATGTACAAGATCATAAATAAGTTAGTACCAAAATATCTTATTACTAAATTTAAAGTCCATGCAATTCGAAGCAAAACCAAATTAATAATGCCCCGCCCCAGAACAGATCTATATAAAGCATCCCTTACATACTCAGGTGGTAAACTGTGGAACGACATCCATGATAATTTCAAAAATAAAACTAGCGTATCTTCCTTTCGCAAATCTTATCACAAGTACATAATGGACAATCTTGTCCACCAGTTATGTTAATGAGTTTTACTGCAATTATCAACTTATGCCAAGATTCTTGTAAATTTTGTATGTCTCTCTGTATATCTGTTTAATGTTCCAATTTGATTCTCTGTCATTTATTTCATGTGCCAATTTTTGTTTCATTTTCTTGACTTGATTGTTTTTATGTCAATTTTTCATTGCCTGATGCATGGTGTGAGTGTGTGAGTGAGAGGGCCAGGTGTAAAGAAGCTATTGTAGCTTATCCTTTTTACCCTCAATAAAACATTCGTATTCGTATTCGTATTCCCTCTGTCTCTCTGCCCCTCTGTCCCTCTGTCCCTCTGTCCCTCTGTCTCTCTGTCCCTCTGTCTCTCTGTCCCTCTGTCTCTCTGTCTCTCTGTCTCTCTGTCTCTCTGTCTCTCTGTCCTCTGTCTCTCTGTCCCTCTGTCTCTCTGTCCCTCTGTCCCTCTGTCTCTCTGTCCCTCTGTCTCTCTGTCCCTCTGTCTCTGTCCCTCTGTCCCTCTGTCTCTCTGTCCCTCTGTCTCTCTGTCCCTCTGTCTCTCTGTCTCTCTGCCCCTCTCTCTCTCTGTCTCTCTGTCCCTCTGTCTCTCTGTCCCTCTGTCTCTCTGTCCCTCTGTCCTCTCTGTCCCTCTGTCTCTCTGTCCCTCTGTCCCTCTGTCCCTCTGTCCCTCTGTCCCTCTGTCCCTCTGTCCCTCTGTCCCTCTGTCTCTCTGTCCCTCTGTCCCTCTGTCCCTCTGTCTCTCTCTCTCTCTCTCTCTCTGTCTCTCTGTCTCTCTCTGTCTCTCTGTCTCTCTGTCCCTCTGTCTCTCTGTCTCTCTGTCTCTCTGTCTCTCTGTCTCTCTCTCTCTCTGTCTCTCTGTCCCTCTGTCTCTCTGTCCCTCTGTCCCTCTGTCTCTCTGTCTCTCTGTCTCTCTGTCCCTCTGTCTCTCTGTCCCTCTGTCTCTCTGTCCCTCTCTCTCTCTGTCTCTCTGTCTCTCTGTCCCTCTGTCTCTCTGTCTCTCTGTCTCTCTGTCTCTCTGTCTCTCTGTCTCTCTGTCTCTCTGTCCCTCTGTCTCTCTCTCCCTCTGTCTCTCTGTCCCTCTGTCTCTCTGTCCCTCTGTCTCTCTCTCTCTGTCTCTCTGTCCCTCTGTCTCTCTGTCCCTCTGTCTCTCTGTCCCTCTGTCTCTCTGTCCCTCTGTCTCTCTGTCTCTCTGTCTCTCTGTCTCTCTGTCTCTCTGTCTCTCTGTCTCTCTGTCTCTCTGTCCCTCTGTGTCTCTCTCCCTCTGTCTCTCTGTCCCTCTGTCTCCTCTGTCCCTCTGTCCCTCTGTCTCTCTGTCTCTCTGTCCCTCTGTCTCTCTGTCCCTCTGTCTCTCTGTCCCTCTGTCTCTCTGTCTCTCTGTCCCTCTGTCTCTCTGTCCCTCTGTCTCTCTGTCTCTCTGTCTCTCTGTCCCTCTGTCTCTCTGTCCCTCTGTCTCTCTGTCCCTCTGTCTCTCTGTCCCTCTGTCTCTCTGTCTCTCTGTCTCTCTGTCCCTCTGTCTCTCTGTCCCTCTGTCTCTCTGTCTCTCTGTCTCTCTGTCTCTCTGTCTCTCTGTCTCTCTGTCCCTCTGTCTCTCTGTCCCTCTGTCTCTCTGTCCCTCTGTCTCTCTGTCCCTCTGTCTCTCTGTCCCTCTGTCTCTCTGTCCCTCTGTCTCTCTGTCCCTCTGTCTCTCTGTCCCTCTGTCTCTCTGTCCCTCTGTCTCTCTGTCTCTCTGTCTCTCTGTCCCTCTGTCTCTCTGTCTCTCTGTCTCTCTGTCTCTCTGTCCCTCTGTCCCTCTGTCTCTCTCTCCTCTGTCTCTCTGTCTCTCTGTCTCTCTGTCTCTCTGTTTCTCTGTCTCTCTGTTTCTCTGTCTCTCTGTCCCTCTGTCTCTCTGTCCTCTCTGTCTCTCTGTCTCTCTGTCTCTCTGTCTCTCTGTCTCTCTGTCTCTCTGTCCCTCTGTCTCTCTGTCCCTCTGTCTCTCTGTCTCTCTGTCTCTCTGTCTCTCTCTCTCTCTGTCTCTCTGTCCCTCTGTCTCTCTGTCCCTCTGTCTCTCTGTCTCTCTGTCTCTCTGTCCCTCTCTCTCTCTCTGTCTGTCTCTCTGTCCCTCTGTCTCTCTGTCTCTCTGTCCCTCTGTCTCTCTGTCTCTCTGTCTCTCTGTCCCTCTGTCTCTCTGTCCCTCTGTCCCTCTGTCCCTCTGTCTCTCTGTCCCTCTGTCCCTCTGTCCCTCTGTCCCTCTGTCCCTCTGTCCCTCTGTCCCTCTGTCTCTCTGTCTCTCTCTCTCTCTCTCTCTGTCTCTCTGTCTCTCTGTCTCTCTGTCTCTCTGTCCCTCTGTCCCTCTGTCTCTCTGTCTCTCTGTCCCTCTGTCTCTCTGTCCCTCTGTCTCTCTCTGTCTCTCTGTCTCTCTGTCCCTCTGTCTCTCTGTCTCTCTGTCTCTCTGTCTCTGTCTCTCTGTCTCTCCCTCTGTCTCTCTGTCCCTCTGTCTCTCTGTCCCTCTGTCCCTCTGTCTCTCTGTCCCTCTGTCTCTCTGTCCCTCTGTCCCTCTGTCTCTCTGTCCCTCTGTCTCTCTGTCTCTCTGTCCCTCTGTCTCTCTGTCCCTCTGTCCCTCTGTCTCTCTGTCCCTCTGTCTCTCTGTCTCTCTGTCTCTCTGTCTCTCTGTCTCTCTGTCTCTCTGTCCTCTGTCTCTCTGTCCCTCTGTCTCTCTGTCTCGTCTGTCTCTGTCTCTCTGTCTCTCTGTCCCTCTGTCTCTCTGTCTCTCTGTCCCTCTGTCTCTCTCTCTCTCTCTCTGTCTCTCTGTGTCTCTGTCTCTCTGTCTCTCTGTCTCTCTGTCTCTCTGTCCCTCTGTCTCTCTGTCCCTCTGTCCCTCTCTGTCTCTCTGTCTGTCTCTCTGTCCCTCTGTCTCTCTGTCCCTCTGTCTCTCTGTCCCTCTGTCTCTCTGTCCCTCTGTCCCTCTGTCTCTCTGTCCCTCTGTCTCTCTGTCTCTCTCTGTCTCTCTCTCTCTGTCTCTCTGTCTCTCTGTCTCTCTGTTTCTCTGTCTCTCTGTCCCTCTGTCTCTCTGTCCCTCTGTCTCTGTCTCTCTGTCTCTCTGTCTCTCTGTTTCTCTGTCTCTCTGTCTCTCTGTCTCTCTGTCTCTCTGTCTCTCTGTCTCTCTGTCTCTCTGTCTCTCTCTCTCTCTGTGTCTCTCTCTGTCTCTCTGTCTCTCTGTCTCTCTGTCTCTCTCTCTCTCTCTCTCTCTGTCTCTCTGTCTCTCTCTCTCTCTCTGTCTCTCTCTCTCTCTCTGTCTCTCTGTCTCTCTGTCTCTCTGTCCTCTGTCTCTCTGTCTCTCTCTCTCTCTCTCTGTCTCTCTCTCTCTCTCTGTCTCTCTGTCTCTCTGTCTCTCTGTCTCTCTGTCTCTCTGTCTCTCTGTCTCTCTGTCTCTCTGTCTCTCTGTCTCTCTGTCTCTCTGTCTCTCTGTCTCTCTGTCTCTCTGTCTCTCTGTCTCTCTGTCTGTCTCTCTGTCTCTCTGTCTCTCTCTGTCTCTCTGTCTCTCTCTCTCTCTCTCTCTCTCTCTGTCTCTCTGTCTCTCTGTCCCTCTGTCTCTCTGCCCCTCTGTCTCTCTGTCTCTCTGTCCCTCTGTCTCTCTGTTTCTCTGTCTCTCTGTCCCTCTGTCTATCTGCCCCTCTGTCTCTCTGTCTCTCTGTCTCTCTGTCCCTCTGTCTCTCTGTTTCTCTGTCTCTCTGTCTCTCTGTCTCTCTGTCTCTCTGTCTCTCTGTTTCTCTGTCTATCTGCCCCTCTGTCTCTGTCTCTCTGTCCCTCTGTCTCTCTGTCCCTCTGTCTCTCTGTCCCTCTGTCTCTCTGTCTCTCTGTCCCTCTGTCTCTCTGCCCCTCTGTCCCTCTGTCTCTCTGTTTCTCTGTCTCTCTGTCCCTCTGTCTATCTGTCCCTCTGTCCCTCTGTCCTCTGTCTCTCTGTCTCTCTGTCCCTCTGTCTCTCTGTCCCTCTGTCTCTGTCTCTCTGTCCCTCTGTCTATCTGCCCCTCTGTCCCTCTGTCTCTCTGTCCCTCTGTCTCTCTGTCCCTCTGTCTATCTGCCCCTCTGTCCCTCTGTCTCTCTGTCTCTTCTCTGTCCCTCTGTCCTCTCTGTCCCTCTGTCTCTCTGTTTCTCTGTCTCTCTGCCCCTCTGTCCCTCTGTCCCCTCTGTCTCTCTGTCTCTCTGTCCCTCTGTCTCTCTGTTTCTCTGTCTCTCTGTCCCTCTGTCTATCTGCCCCTCTGTCCCTCTGTCTCTCTGTTTCTCTGTCTCTCTGTCCCTCTGTCTCTCTGTCTCTCTGTCTCTCTGTCCCTCTGTCTATCTGCCCCTCTGTCCCTCTGTCTATCTGCCCCTCTGTCCCTCTGTCTCTCTGTTTCTCTGTCTCTCTGTCCTCTGTCCCTCTGTCCCTCTGTCTATCTGCCCCTCTGTCCCTCTGTCTGTCTGTCTCTCTGTTTCTCTGTCTCTCTGTCCCTCTGTCTCTCTGTCTCTCTGTCCCTCTGTCTCTCTGTCTCTCTGTCTCTCTGTCCCTCTGTCTTTCTCTCTCTCTCTGTCTCTCTGTCTCTCTGTCTCTCTGTCTCTCTGTCCCTCTGTCCCTCTGTCCCTCTGTCTCTCTGTCTCTCTGTCCCTCTGTCTCTCTGTCTCTCTGTCTCTCTGTCTCTCTGTCTCTCTGTCTCTCTGTCTCTCTGTCTCTCTGTCCCTCTGTCCCTCTGTCCCTCTGTCCCTCTGTCTCTCTGTCTCTCTGTCTCTCTGTCCCTCTGTCTCTCTGTCCCTCTGTCTCTCTGTCCCTCTGTCCCTCTGTCTCTCTGTCCCTCTGTCTCTCTGTTCTCTCTGTCCCTCTGTCTCTCTGTCCCTCTGTCTCTCTGTCCCTCTGTCCCTCTGTCTCTCTGTCTCTCTGTCCCTCTGTCTCTCTGTCCCTCTGTCCCTCTGTCTCTCTGTCCCTCTGTCTCTCTGTCTCTCTGTCCCTCTGTCCCTCTGTCCCTCTGTCCCTCTGTCCCTCTGTCTCTCTGTCCCTCTGTCTCTCTGTCTCTCTGTCCCTCTGTCCCTCTGTCCCTCTGTCCCTCTGTCCCTCTGTCTCTCTGTCTCTCTGTCCCTCTGTCTCTCTGTCCCTCTGTCTCTCTGTCTCTCTGTCTCTCTGTCTCTCTGTCTCTCTGTCTCTCTGTCTCTCTGTCTCTCTGTCTCTCTGTCTCTCTGTCTCTCTCTGTCTCTCTGTCTCTCTGTCTCTCTGTCCCTCTGTCTCTCTGTCTCCTCTGTCTCTCTGTCCCTCTGTCCCTCTGTCTCTCTGTCCCTCTGTCCCTCTGTCCCTCTGTCTCTCTGTCCCTCTGTCTCTCTCTGTCCCTCTGTCTCTCTGTCCCTCTGTCTCTCTGTCCCTCTGTCTCTCTGTCCCTCTGTCCCTCTGTCTCTCTGTCCCTCTGTCTCTCTGTCCCTCTGTCCCTCTGTCCCTCTGTCCCTCTGTCCCTCTGTCTCTCTGTCCCTCTGCCCCTCTGTCTCTCTGTCCCTCTGTCTCTCTGTCCCTCTGTCCCTCTGTCTCTCTGTCCCTCTGTCTCTCTGTCCCTCTGTCTCTCTGTCTCTCTGTCCCTCTGTCTCTCTGTCCCTCTGTCTCTCTGTCCCTCTGTCTCTCTGTCCCTCTGTCTCTCTGTCCCTCTGTCTCTCTGTCTCTCTGTCCCTCTGTCCCTCTGTCTCTCTCTCCCTCTGTCCCTCTGTCTCTCTGTCCCTCTGTCCCTCTGTCCCTCTGTCTCTCTGTCCCTCTGTCTCTCTGTCCCTCTGTCCCTCTGTCTCTCTGTCCCTCTGTCCCTCTGTCTCTCTGTCCCTCTGCCCCTCTGTCTCTCTGTCCCTCTGTCTCTCTGTCCCTCTGTCTCTCTGTCTCTGTGTCTCTCTGTCTCTCTGTCCCTCTGTCTCTCTGTCCCTCTGTCTCTCTGTCCCTCGTCTCTCTGTCCCTCTGTCTCTCTGTCCCTCTGTCTCTCTGTCCCTCTGTCTCTCTGTCCCTCTGTCTCTCTGTCCCTCTGTCTCTCTGTCCTCTCTCTCTGTCCCTCTGTCTCTCTGTCCCTCTGTCTCTCTGTCCCTCTGTCTCTCTGTCCCTCTGTCCCTCTGTCCCTCTGTCTCTCTGTCTCTCTGTCCCTCTGTCCCTCTGTCTCTCTGTCCCTCTGTCTCTCTGTCTCTCTGTCCCTCTGTCCCTCTGTCTCTCTGTCCCTCTGTCTTTCTGTCCCTCTGTCCCTCTGTCTCTCTGTCCCTCTGTCTCTCTGTCTCTCTGTCCCTCTGTTCCTCTGTGTCTCTGTCCCTCTGTCTCTCTGTCCCTCTGTCTCTCTGTCCCTCTGTCCCTCTGTCTCTCTGTCCCTCTGTCTCTCTGTCCCTCTGTCCCTCTGTCTCTCTGTCCCTCTGTCTCTCTGTCTCTCTGTCCCTCTGTCTCTCTGTTCCTCTGTCTCGCTGTGTCTGTCTCTCTGTCCCTCTGTCCCTCTGTCTCTCTGTCCCTCTGTCTCTCTGTCCCTGTCTCATGCCGTCTATGTCTGTCTGCCTGTACCCCCTCTCTCCCTTCGCTTTATATCAATGGTGAAATCATGGAAGAAGTTGACCATCACAAGATACTCGGAGTTATAGTTGATAACAATATATCATGGTCCTACCAAATATCTATGCTTTGCAAACAAGTATCTAAAAAGGTTTATCAGCTTTCCAGAATGAAACATTTTCTTGATACCGACAGTCGTAAATTGTTTTTCAATGCTTATATCCAATCATATAGTAACAATGCCTCTACACTATGGGTTTCAGCTAGTGGGGAAAATCTAAAACGTTTATTTAGTTTGTACAGGCGTGGTCTCAAGTTGATCAATGCAAACTTGAAAATAACAAAGCCATTTTCATGTTTAAAATAATGTCTGATCGCGCTCCTCTTGCTTTAATACATAAATGTGAATTAATCGTCGTCCGCAATGTTCATAAAATCAAAGTACCTCTTCCCTCTTTAATTCATGTCTCTGAACAGCAACTGATTGATTATTCCCAGTCTTTAATGAGTGATTGGAGTCCTATTGCATGAAGTGGACGAACGTGCTATTGCTGTCTTGTGATGTTCAACCTGTTTGGTATATTTAGTCTTTGGTGTTACCTCCCTTTCATAACGTGCATCACACAGCATGACAATGTGTTCGTCATCTGATTGGTTGTCGGTCTGTCGATCGCCTTTTGATTTCATCAGTTGGTTGATAGAGTTGCTATTTGATGGCTCTAATGTTTGATTCATTTACAGGACAATTAAAAGGCGGTTGATTGATTGTTTATTAGTTTGATTTATATCTTAGTTGATAATATTAACCGATTGATTCATTGATAGTTTGATTAATCTATCACATGACTAGTAGTGTTGGCTGATTGAAGATTGGTCCATGTTTAAATCATCAACTGTGGTTGGTTGTTTGCTTAACAGGTTGATCCATTTATCCGTTTTTTAAAGATAGATCATTTGTTAGATTATAGTTTGATTTGTTTAAGTTGATAAATAGTAGTTGATTGATTGCTGAATATTATTTTCTATTATTATTTAACAAATTATGGTTGAATGGTTGTTTAACTGTTTGATGATATAGTGGGTAATTTATTTATTTATTTATTTATTTATTCACTAATTTTTTTTAATTGATTTGTTTGCTTATTCATTATTTCCTTGGTTGATTGTGCTTACAGTTTCAATGATGGAATGTTTTCATATTAATGTTATTGTGCCTCATGTAATCCCCCTACCCACCCTCCCACATGATACGGGCAGTGAGGCCTATTCATTAAAACATTTGACTTCTAAAAAAGAAAACAAAGTACCTCTTCCAAGAGTTGATCTTTTCAAAACTAGTCTGTTGTATTCGGGCGGTTGTTTGTGGAATACGATGTTAGCTTCTTTTAATGTTCATTCCAGTCTCAATGTTGCAAGAAAAACTACAATAAGTACCTTATGATCAAACGTATAAAAACATCGCTCAACTTTTCTTATGTAGTTTCTGAACTGCATTACGTTTTTTATGCTTAATAATAATAATAATAATTATAATAATAATAATAATAATAATAATAACAATAACAATAATAATGCGTATTTTTTATAGCGCCTATTCTCAGTAAGGGCTCTAAGCACTTTACAAAACATATTTACATGAGAGCGCACGCATCCACATACAAAAGCAAGCCCATTCTTCACACAGACATTACCGGGAAGATCCAAAAGTTTCCCAACATTTAGGGAATCAGGGTCGGGATACAGGACAAGATTAAGTCAAGAATAGTTGAAGAGGTTAGTCTTTGTGGATGATTTGAATGACGTAACTGATGAAGAGTGCCTGATATTGAAAGGTAGTTTGTTCCAGAGAGTTGGGCCTTGGAATGCAAAGGAACGCTGCCCAAAAGATTTTGTTCTGACAGATGGGATGCGGAAAAGACGAGAATCAGCAGAAGAACGTAGTTGACGAGATGAGGTATAGATATGGAGAAGGTCTGAGAGATATTGGGGTCCAGTGCCAGTGACAAAGGAGAAACAGAGAGATGCTAGCTTATAGTCAATTCTACTCTGGATGGGGAGCCAATGGAGGGACTGCAACAGAGGAGTGACGTGTTCCCGGTTGGATGACTTACACACGAGTCTGGCTGCGCTGTTCTGGACTTTCTGTAATTTTTCAAGTAGGTATTTTGGTGAGCCAGCCAAGAGACTGTTGTAATAATCAAGTTTATAATTGTTTATTCATATCACTTGTCATGTTTAATTTGTACATACATTTTGTGTTAATATGAGTTTTTATGTGTGGTGGGGGTGGGGGCGGGGAGGGTGCAAAAGAGGGAAGATGGCGACAGAGTTTTTTGTTATTTTTTGTTGATGTTATACTCATAATATATTTTGTTTAGGTTGATTGTTTCCCTCCATAATGAATTTCTTTATTGCTGTTAAGTCAATTTAGTTAGGGGTGGGGGGTGGAGGTGGGGTGAATGTTTCTGCTGTATACCATTTATGTCATACGCGTGTGTTCGCTTTGTATTGCATTTTTGTTTGAAAGATTCAGCGCCATATAAATAATGTATCTTGTTGTTGTTGTGTATGAATGTGTATGATGCATTGTTTTATTTTGGGTTCATTATTGGAAGTTTTATTTGTGTTTTTCTTTTTTGTTTCGAGGGCAAGATATAAACAAGCCCATTGTGTGCTTATTCTTTTTCCTCAATAAACAAGTTGTCCAGTTTTCAATTTTGTCTCTCTCCTAAACCAGTACAACTCTGGTGTCTCTGCCTGACTCAAGCTCCCTGTCTCTGTTCCCCTGTCTCTCTCTGCCTCTGCCTCTCTTTCTATCTGTGTGTCTCTTTCTTTCTCTTCCTTTGTCTCTCTGTCTCTGTATTTCTGTTTCTCTTTCTTTCTCCGCCTCTGTCTCTGTCTCTCTGTCTCTGTCTCTCTCTCTCTCTCTCTCTCTCCTCTCTCTCTCTCTCTCTCTCTCTCTCTCTCTCTCTCTCTCTCTCTCTCTCTCTCTCTCTCTCTCTCTCTCTCTCTCTCTCTCTCTCTCTCTCTCTCTCTCTCTCTCTCTCTCTCTCTCTCTCTCTCTCTCTCTCTCTCTCTCTCTCTCTCTCGATCTCTCTCTCTCTCTCTCTCTCTCTCTCTCTCTCTCTCTCTCTCTCTCTCTCTCTCTCTCTCTCTCTCTCTCTCTCTCTCTCTCTCTCTCTCTCTCTCTCTCTCTCTCTCTCTCTCTCTCTCCCTCTCTCTCTCTCTCCACGCTCTCTCTCTCTCTCTCTCTCTCTCTCTCTCTCTCTCTCTCTCTCTCTCTCTCTCTCTCTCTCTCTCTCTCTCTCTCTCTCTCTCTCTGTTTCTCTTTCTCTCTTTCACCTGTCTCTCTTGGCCTGTGATGGGTAGACATCAAAATGTACCATGAAATTAAACTCACGTATAGTGCCGCTTCTTCGACAGAAATAGCTATGTCATGAAGAAAATAACTAGTCCCTCAGTGTCCTCTCTGTCCTTTGCCTTTCTTCTTTCTCTCCATCTTCATTCGTCTGTATGTCTCGGCCACCTTCAATCTCTCTCAGCCATGCTATGGCACAGCATCAAACGGTTTAACTGGAAAGATGCCGCTAG
>CM065681.1:96439552-96454552 GCA_017654935.2 Phymorhynchus buccinoides
CAGTGAGTGGATCAGAGCCAAAGGGAGGCAAACAAAGCATCATCCTCGAAAAAGGATGAATGAAAATATGTTTAACGTCCTCCGGTCTGGAACAGACACATATGGGACATTAGTAGATATAAAAAAATGGTGGGAACGATCCTGGAGGCAATGACCGGAGGCAGTGCAACACCAGTAAAGTCCCAAATTTGTAACAATGCAGATACGTATTGAATACAATATTTGTATAAATCTCGAATAAGGATGAAAAATGGTGCTTTACGTCCTCTCGGTCTGGAACAGACACATATTATGGGACATTTATAGATACAAAGATGGTGGGAACAATACTGGAGGCAATGCCCGGAGGCAGTACAACACCAGTAAAGTCCCGATTTGTTAACAATACAGATAGGTGTAGCGGCACCCTCACAGTGCACATCAACACTGGTGGAGAGAATGATGTACAAACAAATCAACATGTATTCAAGAGTGGCATAACCTTCTAAACCTGAATATGTTACTAACTTTGGTGGATTAAATTAAGAGAGTTTAGAGATTAGAAGGCTATGCCACTCTTGAGAGTTTTCCCCCCTTGTTCAGTTTGGTTATCTCCTCTCTAAGCCTCACTAGTTCAATCTTTGACTGACCAACATTCATTCACAGGCTTACCAGTGTGTTCTGTGTTGTTTTTATGTGTAACATATTCAAATTTAGAAGTTTATGTCACTCTTGAATAAATGTTGATTTGTGCATACATCATTCTCTCCACCAGTGTTGATGTGTACTGTGTGGGTGAAGGGTCATTAAGGCCAACCTGGCACATCCTGTGTGTACATCGTTCTCTCCACCATTGTTGATGTGTACTGTGTGGGTTAAGGGTCATAGAGGCCAACCTGGCACATCCTGTGTGTACATCATCCTCTCCACCAATGTTGATGTGCACTGTGTGGGTGAAGAGTCATAGAGGCCAACCTGGCACATCCTGTGTGTACATCATTCTCTTGGCCTTTATGTTGATGTGCACTGTGCACATCAACAAGGGTCATAGAGATGTACAACCTGGCACATCCTGTGTGTACATCATTCTCTCCACCAGTGTTGATGTGTACTGTGTGGGTGAAGGATGTCATAGAGGCCAACCTGGCACATCCTGTGTGTACATCGTTCTCTCCACCAGTGTTGATGTGCACTGTGTGGGTGAAGAGTCATAAAGGATGTGCCTGGCACATCCTGTGTGTACATCCTTCTCTCCACCAGTGTTGATGTGCACTGTGTGGAGTGAATGATGTCATAGAGGCCAACCTGGCACATCCTGTGTGTACATCGTTCTCTCCACCAGTGTTGATGTGCACTGTGTGGGTGAAGAGTCATAGAGGCCAACCTGGCACATCCTGTGTGTACATCGTTCTCTCCACCAGTGTTGATGTGCACTGTGTGGGTGAAGGGTCATACAGGCCAACCTGGCACATCCTGTGTGTACATCATTCTCTCCACCAGTGTTGATCAACACTGTGTGGGTGAAGAGTCATAGAGGCCAACCTGGCACATCCTGTGTGTACATCGTTCTCTCCACCAGTGTTGATGTCAACTGTGTGGGTGAAGATGTCATAAAGGCCAACCTGGCACATCCTGTGTGTACATCATTCTCTCCACCAGTGTTGATGTGCACTGTGTGGGTGAAGGGTCATACAGGCCAACCTGGCACATCCTGTGTGTACATCATTCTCTCCACCAGTGTTGATGTGCACTGTGTGGGTGAAGGGTCATAGAGGCCAACTGAACAAGGGTGGCACATCCTGTGTGTACATCATTCTCTCCACCAGTGTTGATGAACACTGTGTGGGTGAAGGGTCATAGAGGCCAACCTGGCACATCCTGTGTGTACATCATTCTCTCCACCAGTGTTGATGTGCACTGTGTGGGTGAAGGGTCATAGAGGCCAACCTGGCACATCCTGTGTGTACATCATTCTCTCCACCAGTGTTGATGTGCACTGTGTGGGTGAAGGGTCATAGAGGCCAACCTGGCACATCCTGTGTGTACATCATTCTCTCCACCAGTGTTGATCAACACTGTGTGGGTGAAGGGTCATAGAGGCGAACCTGGCACATCCTGTGTGTACATCATTCTCTCCACCAGTGTTGATGTGTACTGTGTGGGTGAAGGGTCATACAGGCCAACCTGGCACATCCTGTGTGTACATCATCACTCTCCACCAGTGTTGATGTGTACTGTGTGGGTGAAGGGTCATAAAGGCGAACCTGGCACATCCTGTGTGTACGTCATTCTCTCCACCAGTGTTGATGTGTACTGTGTGGGTGAAGGGTCATACAGGCGAACCTGGCACATCCTGTGTGTACATCATTCTCTCCACCAGTGTTGATGTGCACTGTGTGGGTGAAGGGTCATAGGAGGCCAACCTGGCACATCCTGTGTGTACATCATTCTCTCCACCAGTGTTGATGTGCACTGTGTGGGTGAAGAGTCATAAGAGGCCAACCTGGCACATCCTGTGTGTACATCATTCTCTCCACCAGTGTTGATGTGCACTGTGTGGGTGAAGGAGTCATAAAGGCCAACCTGGCACATCCTGTGTGTACATCATTCTCTCCACCAGTGTTGATGTGCACTGTGTGGGTGAAGGGTCATAAAGGCCAACCTGGCACATCCTGTGTGTACATCATTCTCTCCACCATTGTTGATGTGCACTGTGTGGGTGAAGGGTCATACAGGCCAACCTGGCACATCCTGTGTGTACATCATTCTCTCCACCATTGTTGATGTGCACTGTGTGGGTGAAGGGTCATAGAGGCCAACCTGGCACATCCTGTGTGTACATCATTCTCTCCACCATTGTTGATGTGCACTGTGTGGGTGAAGGGTCATAGAGGCCAACCTGGCACATCCTGTGTGTACATCATTCTCTCCACCATTGTTGATGTGCACTGTGTGGGTGAAGGGTCATAAAGGCGAACCTGGCACATCCTGTGTGTACACCATTCTCTCCACCATTGTTGATGTGCACTGTGTGGGTGAAGGGTCATAAAGGCGAACCTGGCACATCCTGTGTGTACATCATTCTCTCCACCAGTGTTGATGTGTACTGTGTGGGTGAAGGGTCATAGAGGCGAACCTCGCACATCCTGTGTGACATCATTCTCTCCACCATTGTTGATGTGCACTGTGTGGGTGAAGGGTCATACAGGCCAAACTGGCACATCCTGTGTGTACATCATTCTCTCCACCAGTGTTGATGTGTACTGTGTGGGTGAAGGGTCATAGAGGCGAACCTGGCACATCCTGTGTGTACGTCATTCTCTCCACCAGTGTTGATGTGCACTGTGTGGGTGAAGGGTCATAGAGGCCAACCTGGCACATCCTGTGTGTACATCATTCTCTCCACCATTGTTGATGTGTACTGTGTGGGTGAAGGGTCATAGAGGCGAACCTGGCACATCCTGTGTGTACGTCATTCTCTCCACCAGTGTTGATGTGTACTGTGTGGGTGAAGGGTCATAGAGGCGAACCTCGCACATCCTGTGTGTACGTCATTCTCTCCACCAGTGTTGATGTGTAGTGTGTGGGTGAAGGGTCATAGAGGCGAACCTCGCACATCCTGTGTGTACGTCATTCTCTCCACCAGTGTTGATGTGTACTGTGTGGGTGAAGGGTCATAAAGGCGAACCTGGCACATCCTGTGTGTACATCATTCTCTCCACCAATGTTGATGTGTACTGTGTGGGTGAAGGGTCATAAAGGCCAACCTGGCACATCCTGTGTGTACGTCATTCTCTCCACCAGTGTTGATGTGTAGTGTGTGGGTGAAGGGTCATAGAGGCGAACCTGGCACATCCTGTGTGTACGTCATTCTCTCCACCAGTGTTGATGTGTACTGTGTGGGTGAAGGGTCATAGAGGCCAACCTGGCACATCCTGTGTGTACGTCATTCTCTCCACCAGTGTTGATGTGTACTGTGTGGGTGAAGGGTCATAGAGGCGAACCTGGCACATCCTGTGTGTACGTCATTCTCTCCACCATTGTTGATGTGTACTGTGTGGGTGAAGGGTCATAGAGGCGAACCTGGCACATCCTGTGTGTACGTCATTCTCTCCACCATTGTTGATGTGTAGTGTGTGGGTGAAGGGTCATAGAGGCAAACCTCGCACATCCTGTGTGTACGTCATTCTCTCCACCATTGTTGATGTGTAGTGTGTGGGTGAAGGGTCATAGAGGCGAACCTGGCACATCCTGTGTGTACGTCATTCTTTCCACCAATGTTGATGTGTAGTGTGTGGGTGAAGGGTCATAGAGGCAAACCTCGCACATCCTGTGTGTACGTCATTCTCTCCACCAATGTTGATGTGTAGTGTGTGGGTGAAGGGTCATAGAGGCGAACCTGGCACATCCTGTGTGTACGTCATTCTCTCCACCATGTTGTTGATGTGTAGTGTGTGGGTGAAGGGTCATAGAGGCGAACCTGGCACATCCTGTGTGTACGTCATTCTCTCCACCAATGTTGATGTGTAGTGTGTGGGTGAAGGGTCATAGAGGCGAACCTGGCACATCCTGTGTGTACGTCATTCTCTCCACCAATGTTGATGTGTACTGTGTGGGTGAAGGGTCATAAAGGCGAACCTGGCACATCCTGTGTGTACGTCATTCTCTCCACCATTGTTGATGTGTAGTGTGTGGGTGAAGGGTCATCGAGGCAAACCTCGCACATCCTGTGTGTACGTCATTCTCTCCACCAATGTTGATGTGTACTGTGTGGGTGAAGGGTCATAAAGGCGAACCTGGCACATCCTGTGTGTACGTCATTCTCTCCACCATTGTTGATGTGTAGTGTGTGGGTGAAGGGTCATCGAGGCAAACCTGGCACATCCTGTGTGTACGTCATTCTCTCCACCATTGTTGATGTGTAGTGTGTGGGTGAAGGGTCATAAAGGCGAACCTGGCACATCCTGTGTGTACGTCATTCTCTCCACCATTGTTGATGTGTAGTGTGTGGGTGAAGGGTCATAAAGGCGAACCTGGCACATCCTTTTTGTACGTCATTCTCTCCACCAGTGTTGATGTGTACTGTGTGGGTGAAGGGTCATAAAGGCCAACCTGGCACATCCTTTTTGTACGTCATTCTCTCCACCATTGTTGATGTGTAGTGTGTGGGTGAAGGGTCATAAAGGCGAACCTGGCACATCCTTTTTGTACGTCATTCTCTCCACCATTGTTGATGTGCACTGTGTGGGTGAAGGGTCATCTGAGGCGAACCTGGCACATCCTTTTTTGTACGTCATTCTCTCCACCATTGTTGATGTGTAGTGTGTGGGTGAAGGGTCATACAGGCGAACCTGGCACATCCTTTTTGTACGTCATTCTCTCCACCATTGTTGATGTGTACTGTGTGGGGTGAAGGGTCATACAGGCGAACCTGGCACATCCTTTTTGTACGTCATTCTCTCCACCATTGTTGATGTGTAGTGTGTGGGTGAAGGGTCATACAGGCGAACCTCTGCACATCCTTTTTGTACGTCATTCTCTCCACCATTGTTGATGTGTACTGTGTGGGTGAAGGGTCATACAGGCGAACCTGGCACATCCTTTTTGTACGTCATTCTCTCCACCATTGTTGATGTGTACTGTGTGGGTTAAGGGTCATACAGGCGAACCTGGCACATCCTTTTTGTACGTCATTCTCTCCACCATTGTTGATGTGTACTGTGTGGGTGATGGGTCATACAGGCGAACCTGGCACATCCTTTTTCGAGGATGATGCTTTGTTTGCCTCCCTTTGGCTCTGATCCACTCATTGCTAGGTGATTGGTATCGTAATCAACTTTGGTGGATTAATTTAAGAGGGTTTTCCCCCTTTGTTCAATTCCTCTCTTAGCCTCACTATTTCACATTTTCAGACATAACACCATTTGGCTTTCTGTAGTGAGGCGAAGAAAGAGGACGAAACGGTTAGTCAGCCATAACATTAGTAGGAGACGAGCCGTGGCCAAAGTCAGGAATAAACCATCAATAACTCTATGTTTTGTCTATCTCTTTCACAAATTCTCTCCGCCCGTTTTGTCTCTTTGATTACGCATTCTATATATCGTTCACCCACTCTTTCTCCACCTTTCTCACCCTATGATCACCTGTCTCCCCCTCCATCTGTGCTGGCATCTGTCAGTCTCTCTGCCCCTGTCTGTCTGTCTGTCTGTCTGTCTCCAGTTGTTAACAGTCGCTACACGCCTTGCCCATCAACAGAAGAGCACAGTTTTCAAGGGCCAGCACTGATTGCTGATCATCCCCAGGGAGTTATCGTTCTTAGTGACAGTATTCAACTGACAGTTCCATTACCTCCCCTGCATAGATAGGTGGCGCTACAGCCCCTCACTGTCACTTCCGGTTTATCCCCATATCTTAGCATGCGCGCGCGCACGTGTGTGTGCGTGCGTGCGTGTGCGCGCGCGTTTACCCCAAACCTTTCTTTGATAAAGTTGACGTGTGGACAGTTGACTGAGCCAGGTAGTTTGCCAGAGGGCAGCCAGGACAATTCTCTAGCGGCCCAATTCCAGCCTTGTTTCCTGAGTTGTTTCCTGCCCAGAGGCATGTCCTAGCCCCCCTCCCTCCCCTCTGCATTGCCTTCCACCTGTAGTGCCCCAACTCCCCCTATCCTTTCCTCCCCCTTCCTTCACTGCCCTCCAGTTCTGTCCTTTCTCTCCTTTCCTCCCCCTTCCTTCACTGCCCTCCAGTTCTGTCCTTTCTCTCCTTTCCTCCCCCTTCCTTCACTGCCCTCCAGTTCTGTCCTTTCTCTCCTTTCTCTCTCCTCCCCCTTCCTTCACCGCCCTCCAGTTCTGTCCTTTCTGTCCTTTCTCTCTCCTCCCCCTTCCTTCACTGCCCTCCAGTTCTGTCCTTTCTCTCCTTTCCTCCCCCTTCCTTCACTGCCCTCCAGTTCTGTCCATTCTCTCCTTTCCTCCCCCTTCCTTCACTGCCCTCCAGTTCTGTCCTTTCTCTCCTTTCCTCCCCCTTCCTTCACTGCCCTCCAGTTCTGTCCTTTCTCTCCTTTCCTCCCCCTTCCTTCACTGCCCTCCAGTTCTGTCCTTTCTCTCCTTTCCTCCCCCTTCCTTCACTGCCCTCCAGTTCTGTCCTTTCTCTCCTTTCCTCCCCCTTCCTTCACTGCCCTCCAGTTCTGTCCTTTCTGTCCTTTCCTCCCCCTTCCTTCACTGCCCTCCAGTTCTGTCCTTTCTCTCCTTTCCTCCCCCTTCCTTCACTGCCCTCCAGTTCTGTCCTTTCTCTCTCCTCCCCCTTCCTTCACTGCCCTCCAGTTCTGTCCTTTCTCTCCTTTCCTCCCCCTTCCTTCACTGCCCTCCAGTTCTGTCCTTTCTCTCTCCTCCCCCTTCCTTCACTGCCCTCCAGTTCTGTCCTTTCTCTCCTTTCCTCCCCCTTCCTTCACTGCCCTCCAGTTCTGTCCTTTCTGTCCTTTCCTCCCCCTTCCTTCACTGCCCTCCAGTTCTGTCCTTTCTCTCCTTTCCTCCCCCTTCCTTCACTGCCCTCCAGTTCTGTCCTTTCTCTCCTTTCCTCCCCCTTCCTTCACTGCCCTCCAGTTCTGTCCATTCTCTCCTTTCCTCCCCCTTCCTTCACTGCCCTCCAGTTCTGTCCTTTCTCTCCTTTCCTCCCCCTTCCTTCACTGCCCTCCAGTTCTGTCCATTCTCTCCTTTCCTCCCCCTTCCTTCACTGCCCTCCAGTTCTGTCCTTTCTCTCCTTTCCTCCCCCTTCCTTCACTGCCCTCCAGTTCTGTCCTTTCTCTCCTTTCCTCCCCCTTCCTTCACTGCCCTCCAGTTCTGTCCTTTCTCTCCTTTCCTCCCCCTTCCTTCACTGCCCTCCAGTTCTGTCCATTCTCTCTCTCCTCCCCCTTCCTTCACTGCCCTCCAGTTCTGTCCTTTCTGTCCTTTCCTCCCCCTTCCTTCACTGCCCTCCAGTTCTGTCCTTTCTCTCCTTTCCTCCCCCTTCCTTCACTGCCCTCCAGTTCTGTCCTTTCTCTCCTTTCCTCCCCCTTCCTTCACTGCCCTCCAGTTCTGTCCTTTCTCTCCTTTCCTCCCCCTTCCTTCACTGCCCTCCAGTTCTGTCCTTTCTCTCCTTTCTTCTCTCCTCCCCCTTCCTTCACTGCCCTCCAGTTCTGTCCTTTCTCTCCTTTCCTCCCCCTTCCTTCACTGCCCTCCAGTTCTGTCCTTTCTGTCCTTTCCTCCCCCTTCCTTCACTGCCCTCCAGTTCTGTCCTTTCTGTCCTTTCCTCCCCCTTCCTTCACTGCCCTCCAGTTCTGTCCTTTCTGTCCTTTCCTCCCCCTTCCTTCACTGCCCTCCAGTTCTGTCCTTTCTGTCCTTTCCTCCCCCTTCCTTCACTGCCCTCCAGTTCTGTCCTTTCTGTCCTTTCCTCCCCCTTCCTTCACTGCCCTCCAGTTCTGTCCTTTCTCTCCTTTCCTCCCCCTTCCTTCACTGCCCTCCAGTTCTGTCCTTTCTCTCCTTTCCTCCCCCTTCCTTCACTGCCCTCCAGTTCTGTCCTTTCTCTCTCCTCCCCCTTCCTTCACTGCCCTCCAGTTCTGTCCTTTCTCTCCTTTCCTCCCCCTTCCTTCACTGCCCTCCAGTTCTGTCCTTTTCTCCTCTCCTCCCCCTTCCTTCACTGCCCTCCAGTTCTGTCCTTTCTCTCCTTTCCTCCCCCTTCCTTCACTGCCCTCCAGTTCTGTCCTTTCTCTCTCCTCCCCCTTCCTTCACTGCCCTCCAGTTCTGTCCTTTTCTCTCTCCTCCCCCTTCCTTCACTGCCCTCCAGTTCTGTCCTTTCTCTCCTTTCCTCCCCCTTCCTTCACTGCCCTCCAGTTCTGTCCTTTTCTCTCTCCTCCCCCTTCCTTCACTGCCCTCCAGTTCTGTCCTTTCTCTCCTTTCCTCCCCCTTCCTTCACTGCCCTCCAGTTCTGTCCTTTCTCTCCTTTCCTCCCCCTTCCTTCACTGCCCTCCAGTTCTGTCCTTTCTCTCCTTTCCTCCCCCTTCCTTCACTGCCCTCCAGTTCTGTCCTTTCTCTCCTTTCCTCCCCCTTCCTTCACTGCCCTCCAGTTCTGTCCTTTCTCTCCTCTCCTCCCCCTTCCTTCACTGCCCTCCAGTTCTGTCCTTTCTCTCCTTTCCTCCCCCTTCCTTCACTGCCCTCCAGTTCTGTCCTTTCTCTCTCCTCCCCCTTCCTTCACTGCCCTCCAGTTCTGTCCTTTCTCTCTCCTCCCCCTTCCTTCACTGCCCTCCAGTTCTGTCCTTTCTCTCCTTTCCTCCCCCTTCCTTCACTGCCCTCCAGTTCTGTCCTTTCTCTCCTTTCCTCCCCCTTCCTTCACTGCCCTCCAGTTCTGTCCTTTCTCTCCTTTCCTCCCCCTTCCTTCACTGCCCTCCAGTTCTGTCCTTTCTCTCCTTTCCTCCCCCTTCCTTCACTGCCCTCCAGTTCTGTCCATTCTCTCCTTTCCTCCCCCTTCCTTCACTGCCCTCCAGTTCTGTCCTTTCTCTCCTCCTCCCCCTTCCTTCACTGCCCTCCAGTTCTGTCCTTTCTCTCCTTTCCTCCCCCTTCCTTCACTGCCCTCCAGTTCTGTCCTTTCTCTCCTTTCCTCCCCCTTCCTTCACTGCCCTCCAGTTCTGTCCTTTCTCTCTCCTCCCCCTTCCTTCACTGCCCTCCAGTTCTGTCCTTTCTCTCCTTTCCTCCCCCTTCCTTCACTGCCCTCCAGTTCTGTCCTTTCTCTCCTTTCCTCCCCCTTCCTTCACTGCCCTCCAGTTCTGTCCTTTCTCTCCTTTCCTCCCCCTTCCTTCACTGCCCTCCAGTTCTGTCCTTTCTCTCCTTTCCTCCCCCTTCCTTCACTGCCCTCCAGTTCTGTCCTTTCTCTCTCCTCCCCCTTCCTTCACTGCCCTCCAGTTCTGTCCTTTCTCTCCTTTCCTCCCCCTTCCTTCACTGCCCTCCAGTTCTGTCCTTTCTCTCCTTTCCTCCCCCTTCCTTCACTGCCCTCCAGTTCTGTCCTTTCTCTCCTTTCCTCCCCCTTCCTTCACTGCCCTCCAGTTCTGTCCTTTCTCTCCTTTCCTCCCCCTTCCTTCACTGCCCTCCAGTTCTGTCCTTTCTCTCCTTTCCTCCCCCTTCCTTCACTGCCCTCCAGTTCTGTCCTTTCTGTCCTTTCCTCCCCCTTCCTTCACTGCCCTCCAGTTCTGTCCTTTCTCTCTCCTCCCCCTTCCTTCACTGCCCTCCAGTTCTGTCCTTTCTCTCCTTTCCTCCCCCTTCCTTCACTGCCCTCCAGTTCTGTCCTTTCTCTCCTTTCCTCCCCCTTCCTTCACTGCCCTCCAGTTCTGTCCATTCTCTCCTTTCCTCCCCCTTCCTTCACTGCCCTCCAGTTCTGTCCTTTCTCTCCTCCTCCCCCTTCCTTCACTGCCCTCCAGTTCTGTCCTTTCTCTCCTTTCCTCCCCCTTCCTTCACTGCCCTCCAGTTCTGTCCTTTCTCTCCTTTCCTCCCCCTTCCTTCACTGCCCTCCAGTTCTGTCCTTTCTGTCCTCTCCTCCCCCTTCCTTCACTGCCCTCCAGTTCTGTCCTTTTCTCTCTCCTCCCCCTTCCTTCACTGCCCTCCAGTTCTGTCCTTTCTCTCCTTTCCTCCCCCTTCCTTCACTGCCCTCCAGTTCTGTCCTTTCTGTCCTTTCCTCCCCCTTCCTTCACTGCCCTCCAGTTCTGTCCTTTTCTCTCTCCTCCCCCTTCCTTCACTGCCCTCCAGTTCTGTCCTTTCTCTCCTTTCCTCCCCCTTCCTTCACTGCCCTCCAGTTCTGTCCTTTCTGTCCTTTCCTCCCCCTTCCTTCACTGCCCTCCAGTTCTGTCCTTTCTCCTTTCCTCCCCCTTCCTTCACTGCCCTCCAGTTCTGTCCTTTCTCTCCTTTCCTCCCCCTTCCTTCACTGCCCTCCAGTTCTGTCCTTTTCTCTCTCCTCCCCCTTCCTTCACTGCCCTCCAGTTCTGTCCTTTCTCTCCTTTCCTCCCCCTTCCTTCACTGCCCTCCAGTTCTGTCCTTTCTGTCCTTTCCTCCCCCTTCCTTCACTGCCCTCCAGTTCTGTCCTTTCTCTCCTTTCCTCCCCCTTCCTTCACTGCCCTCCAGTTCTGTCCTTTCTCTCCTTTCCTCCCCCTTCCTTCACTGCCCTCCAGTTCTGTCCTTTCTGTCCTTTCCTCCCCCTTCCTTCACTGCCCTCCAGTTCTGTCCTTTCTCTCCTTTCCTCCCCCTTCCTTCACTGCCCTCCAGTTCTGTCCTTTCTCTCCTTTCCTCCCCCTTCCTTCACTGCCCTCCAGTTCTGTCCTTTCTCTCTCCTCCCCCTTCCTTCACTGCCCTCCAGTTCTGTCCTTTCTCTCCTTTCCTCCCCCTTCCTTCACTGCCCTCCAGTTCTGTCCTTTCTCTCTCCTCCCCCTTCCTTCACTGCCCTCCAGTTCTGTCCTTTCTCTCCTTTCCTCCCCCTTCCTTCACTGCCCTCCAGTTCTGTCCTTTCTCTCTCCTCCCCCTTCCTTCACTGCCCTCCAGTTCTGTCCTTTCTGTCCTTTCCTCCCCCTTCCTTCACTGCCCTCCAGTTCTGTCCTTTCTCTCCTTTCCTCCCCCTTCCTTCACTGCCCTCCAGTTCTGTCCTTTCTGTCCTTTCCTCCCCCTTCCTTCACTGCCCTCCAGTTCTGTCCTTTCTCTCCTTTCCTCCCCCTTCCTTCACTGCCCTCCAGTTCTGTCCATTCTCTCCTTTCCTCCCCCTTCCTTCACTGCCCTCCAGTTCTGTCCATTCTCTCCTTTCCTCCCCCTTCCTTCACTGCCCTCCAGTTCTGTCCTTTCTCTCCTTTCCTCCCCCTTCCTTCACTGCCCTCCAGTTCTGTCCTTTCTCTCCTTTCCTCCCCCTTCCTTCACTGCCCTCCAGTTCTGTCCTTTCTGTCCTTTCCTCCCCCTTCCTTCACTGCCCTCCAGTTCTGTCCTTTCTGTCCTTTCCTCCCCCTTCCTTCACTGCCCTCCAGTTCTGTCCTTTCTCTCCTTTCCTCCCCCTTCCTTCACTGCCCTCCAGTTCTGTCCTTTCTGTCCTTTCCTCCCCCTTCCTTCACTGCCCTCCAGTTCTGTCCTTTCTGTCCTTTCCTCCCCCTTCCTTCACTGCCCTCCAGTTCTGTCCATTCTGTCCTTTCCTCCCCCTTCCTTCACTGCCCTCCAGTTCTGTCCTTTCTCTCTTTCCTCCCCCTTCCTTCACTGCCCTCCAGTTCTGTCCTTTCTGTCCTTTCCTCCCCATTCCTTCACTGCCCTCCAGTTCTGTCCTTTCTGTCCTTTCCTCCCCCTTCCTTCACTGCCCTCCAGTTCTGTCCATTCTGTCCTTTCCTCCCCCTTCCTTCACTGCCCTCCAGGTCTGTCTTTTCTGTCCATTCTCTGTCATTTCCTCAAACGGAGGTGTAGCTGCAGACTGTCATTACTACATTACTGTTTCTTGACTTATTTTGTAAACTTTGTTTCTTTTGTTTTTTGTTCTTAAATAAACTCTTTTTATGCTTTGCCTTTCCTGTGGTCAACGTTCTTAAGAATTACTCTTCCTAATTTTCTCCCTCTTCCGGTTTAACAGTTATTTGTTCTTGTGTTCTTTCTTGGCATCCTTGTTTTTATTGTACTTCTTCTTCGTCGTTATTTTGCCCTGTTTTTTTCACCCTTCCTTCATTTTTATTTGACCTTTCCTCTTCTACTTTTCTTTATCTATAAAGGAGTTTTTCGCAGCTGAAAAAAGTGGAAACTCTATGACTACCAATAACATGCATACTACAACAAAAGCACAACGTTTCAAGGAAACCTATATTTAGATGTCTGCACTCCAGTATGAATACATTTAAGAAACAAACAAAAACTTTCTTAGCCTGTGTATGTGTGTGTGTGTGTGTGTGTGTGTGTGTGTGTGTGTGTGTGTGTGTGTGTGTGTGTGTGTGCGTGCGTGCGTGTGAGCGTGCGCGTGAATGCGTGCGTGCGTGTGCGTGCGTGCAAGCGTGCGTGCATGTATGTGTGTGATTGTGCGCGTGCGTGCGTGCGTGTGTGTGTATATGTGCGAGCGCGTGCACGCGTGTGTGTGTGTGCTTCACTCCCATTTTAAATTCAGCTGAACAGTGGTTAGCTTCCTGACATGACTGCATTTGTAGATGGCAGCACTGGTTGGCCTGGTTCCTACAGCAACTCTCCTCTGCAACCACTGACAGTCTCTCACCCTCTCACCCAGTTCTTATCCTTCTGTCTCTCTCCCTCCCTCCCTCCCCTCCCTCCCTCCCATACAATTCGAAGCAAAACCAAATTAACAATGCCACGCCCCAGAACAGATCTATATAAATCATCCCTTACATTTTCAGGCGGTAAACTGTGGAACGACCTCCCTGATGATCTAAAAAATGAAACTAGCGTATCTTCCTTAAAAGTGGTTTTATTCTGAAAAATTGTCATTGTCTCAAAATTGTTTCCCTTTTTTCGTACTCAATTTAAACTACCAATTCAAGTTCACCATTGTTAAGTATTATCCATGTTTGCTTTAATTCCCATTTTTTATATCTTTTTCAATTATTTCATGTGCCAATTTTTGTTCCATTTTCTTGACTTGATTGTTTTATGTCAAATTTTCTTTGCTTGATGCATGGTATGCATGTGTGAGTGAGAGGGCAAGGTGTAAAGAAGCTATTGTAACTTATCCTTTTTACCCTCAATAAAACATTCGTATTTCGTATTTCGTATTTCTGTCTCCCTCCCTCTCTTAAATAAATCTGTTGAAAATATGCATCACGAACAAAACACTACCCACAAAAGTATTCAGTACAGAGTAAAGGGTATTAAGAGAAAAGACGAGAACTAACGGAGCGAGAGGAGAGAAGGGGAAGATAGTGAGGATAGAAAGACAGGAGAAGACAAAGCAGAGAAGAAGACAGAAGGCGGGCGGGAGGTTTTTGCGGGTTTGTCTGAAGTTTCCTGTGTTTCCTAAGGTGTCATTGACGACGAGGGAAAAGGGCACAGACCAGGTCGTATGACGCAAGGCAGTACTGCTACCAGGAGGGCAGAAACACCACAGCACGAGCCTGTGACGGTTCACCAGTTCACCACAGCACGAGCCTGTGACGGTTCACCAGTTCACGACAGCACGAGCCTTTGACGGTTCACCAGTTCACGACAGCACGAGCCTTTGACGGTTCACCAGTTCACGACAGCACGAGCCTTTGACGGTTCATCAGTTCACGACAGCACGAGCCTTTGACGGTTCACCAGTTCACGACAGCACGAGCCTTTGACGGTTCACCAGTTCACCACAGCACGAGCCTTTGACGGTTCACCAGTTCACCACAGCGCGAGCCTTTGACGGTTCACCAGTTCACCACAACGCGAGCCTTTGACGGTTCACCAGTTCACCACAGCGCGGGCCTTTGACGGTTCACCAGTTCACCACAGCGCGAGCCTTTGACGGTTCACCAGTTCACGACAGCACGAGCCTTTGACGGTTCACCAGTTCACGACAGCACGAGCCTTTGACGGTTCATCAGTTCACGACAGCACGAGCCTTTGACGGTTCACCAGTTCACGACAGCACGAGCCTTTGACGGTTCACCAGTTCACGACAGCACGAGCCTTTGACGGTTCACCAGTTCACGACAGCACGAGCCTTTGACGGTTCATCAGTTCACGACAGCACGAGCCTGTGACGGTTCACCAGTTCACGACAGCACGAGCCTTTGACGGTTCACCAGTTCACCACAGCGCGAGCCTTTGACGGTTCACCAGTTCACCACAACGCGGGCCTTTGACGGTTCACCAGTTCACCACAGCGCGAGCCTTTGACGGTTCACCAGTTCACGGTTGAAACAGGGTTGATCCGCCATATCACGTGACAGTCAGTCCGTTAGCTTCGTGCCAGGTCTGCTAAGTGATGACGCTGACGATCATGACAAGTCTATTGCAGTGCTTCAACTTTCCTCAAGTCTTCGTAACCGAAAGAATGGGGATGTAACCTGGGCATTGC
>CM065681.1:96459552-96464552 GCA_017654935.2 Phymorhynchus buccinoides
GTAAACGTACCTCCCCCCCCCCTCCCTTTACCTATTGTCTGGTTGTACAAAGTAAACGTACCTCCCCCCCCCCTCCCTTTACCTATTGTCAGGTTGTACAAAGTAAACGTACCTCCCCCCCCCCTCCCTTTACCTATTGTCAGGTTGTACAAAGTAAACGTACCTCCCCCCCCTCCCTTTACCTATTGTCAGGTTGTACAAAGTAAACGTACCTCCCCCCCCCCTCCCTTTACCTATTGTCAGGTTGTACAAAGTAAACGTACCTCCCCCCCCCCTCCCTTTACCTATTGTCAGGTTGTACAAAGTAAACGTACCTCCCCCCCCCCTCCCTTTACCTATTGTCAGGTTGTACAAAGTAAACGTACCTCCCCCCCCCCTCCCTTTACCTATTGTCTGGTTGTACAAAGTAAACGTACCTCCCCCCCCCCTCCCTTTACCTATTGTCTGGTTGTACAAAGTAAACGTACCTCCCCCCCCTCCCTTTACCTATTGTCTGGTTGTACAAAGTAAACGTACCTCCCCCCCCTCCCTTTACCTATTGTCTGGTTGTACAAAGTAAACGTACCTCCCCCCCCTCCCTTTACCTATTGTCTGGTTGTACAAAGTAAACGTACCTCCCCCCCCTCCCTTTACCTATTGTCTGGTTGTACAAAGTAAACGTACCTCCCCCCCCCCTCCCTTTACCTATTGTCTGGTTGTACAAAGTAAACGTACCTCCCCCCCCTCCCTTTACCTATTCTCTGGTTGTACAAAGTAAACGTACCTCCCCCCCCTCCCTTTACCTATTGTCTGGTTGTACAAAGTAAACGTACCTCCCCCCCCCCTCCCTTTACCTATTGTCTGGTTGTACAAAGTAAACGTACCTCCCCCCCCTCCCTTTACCTATTCTCTGGTTGTACAAAGTAAACGTACCTCCCCCCCCTCCCTTTACCTATTGTCTGGTTGTACAAAGTAAACGTACCTCCCCCCCCCCTCCCTTTACCTATTGTCAGGTTGTACAAAGTAAACGTACCTCCCCCCCCCCTCCCTTTACCTATTGTCTGGTTGTACAAAGTAAACGTACCTCCCCCCCCCCTCCCTTTACCTATTGTCTGGTTGTACAAAGTAAACGTACCTCCCCCCCCCCTCCCTTTACCTATTGTCTGGTTGTACAAAGTAAACGTACCTCCCCCCCCTCCCTTTACCTATTGTCTGGTTGTACAAAGTAAACGTACCTCCCCCCCCTCCCTTTACCTATTGTCTGGTTGTACAAAGTAAACGTACCTACCCCCCCCCCCTCCCTTTACCTATTGTCAGGTTGTACAAAGTAAACGTACCTCCCCCCCCCTCCCTTTACCTATTGTCTGGTTGTACAAAGTAAACGTACCTCCCCCCCCTCCCTTTACCTATTGTCAGGTTGTACAAAGTAAACGTACCTCCCCCCCCCCTCCCTTTACCTATTGTCAGGTTGTACAAAGTAAACGTACCTCCCCCCCCCCTCCCTTTACCTATTGTCAGGTTGTACAAAGTAAACGTACCTCCCCCCCCCCTCCCTTTACCTATTGTCAGGTTGTACAAAGTAAACGTACCTCCCCCCCCTCCCTTTACCTATTGTCAGGTTGTACAAAGTAAACGTACCTCCCCCCCCTCCCTTTACCTATTGTCAGGTTGTACAAAGTAAACGTACCTCCCCCCCCCCTCCCTTTACCTATTGTCAGGTTGTACAAAGTAAACGTACCTCCCCCCCCCCTCCCTTTACCTATTGTCTGGTTGTACAAAGTAAACGTACCTCCCCCCCCCCTCCCTTTACCTATTGTCTGGTTGTACAAAGTAAACGTACCTCCCCCCCCTCCCTTTACCTATTGTCTGGTTGTACAAAGTAAACGTACCTCCCCCCCCCTCCCTTTACCTATTGTCTGGTTGTACAAAGTAAACGTACCTCCCCCCCCCCTCCCTTTACCTATTGTCAGGTTGTACAAAGTAAACGTACCTCCCCCCCCCCTCCCTTTACCTATTGTCAGGTTGTACAAAGTAAACGTACCTCCCCCCCCCCTCCCTTTACCTATTGTCAGGTTGTACAAAGTAAACGTACCTCCCCCCCCCTCCCTTTACCTATTGTCAGGTTGTACAAAGTAAACGTACCTCCCCCCCCTCCCTTTACCTATTGTCAGGTTGTACAAAGTAAACGTACCTCCCCCCCCTCCCTTTACCTATTGTCTGGTTGTACAAAGTAAACGTACCTCCCCCCCCTCCCTTTACCTATTGTCAGGTTGTACAAAGTAAACGTACCTCCCCCCCCCCTCCCTTTACCTATTGTCAGGTTGTACAAAGTAAACGTACCTCCCCCCCCTCCCTTTACCTATTGTCTGGTTGTACAAAGTAAACGTACCTCCCCCCCCTCCCTTTACCTATTGTCTGGTTGTACAAAGTAAACGTACCTCCCCCCCCTCCCTTTACCTATTCTCTGGTTGTACAAAGTAAACGTACCTCCCCCCCCTCCCTTTACCTATTGTCTGGTTGTACAAAGTAAACGTACCTCCCCCCCCCCTCCCTTTACCTATTGTCAGGTTGTACAAAGTAAACGTACCTCCCCCCCCCCTCCCTTTACCTATTGTCTGGTTGTACAAAGTAAACGTACCTCCCCCCCCTCCCTTTACCTATTGTCTGGTTGTACAAAGTAAACGTACCTCCCCCCCCTCCCTTTACCTATTGTCAGGTTGTACAAAGTAAACGTACCTCCCCCCCCCCTCCCTTTACCTATTGTCAGGTTGTACAAAGTAAACGTACCTCCCCCCCCTCCCTTTACCTATTGTCAGGTTGTACAAACGTAACCTATTGTCAGGTTGTACCGTACCCCCCCCCCCTCCCTTTACCTATTGTCAGGTTGTACAAAGTAAACGTACCTCCCCCCCCCCTCCCTTTACCTATTGTCTGGTTGTACAAAGTAAACGTACCTCTCCCCCCCCCTCCCTATTGTCAGGTTGTACAAAGTAAACTATTACCTATTGTCTGGTTGTACAAAGTAAACGTACCTCCCCCCCCCCTCCCTTTACCTATTGTCTGGTTGTACAAAGTAAACGTACCTCCCCCCCCCCTCCCTTTACCTATTGTCTGGTTGTACAAAGTAAACGTACCTCCCCCCCCCCTCCCTTTACCTATTGTCTGGTTGTACAAAGTAAACGTACCTCCCCCCCCCCCTCCCTTTACCTATTGTCAGGTTGTACAAAGTAAAGTACCTCCCCCCCCCCTCCCTTTAATTGTCTGGTTGTACAAAGTAAACTACCCCCCCCCCCTCCCTTTACCTATTGTCTGGTTGTACAAAGTAAACGTACCTCCCCCCCCTCCCTTTACCTATTGTCTGGTTGTACAAAGTAAACGTACCTCCCCCCCCTCCCTTTACCTATTGTCAGGTTGTACAAAGTAAACGTACCTCCCCCCCCCCTCCCTTTACCTATTGTCTGGTTGTACAAAGTAAACGTACCTCCCCCCCCCCTCCCTTTACCTATTGTCTGGTTGTACAAAGTAAACGTACCTCCCCCCCCCCTCCCTTTACCTATTGTCTGGTTGTACAAAGTAAACGTACCTCCCCCCCCCCTCCCTTTACCTATTGTCAGGTTGTACAAAGTAAACGTACCTCCCCCCCCTCCCTTTACCTATTGTCTGGTTGTACAAAGTAAACGTACCTCCCCCCCCCTCCCTTTACCTATTGTCAGGTTGTACAAAGTAAACGTACCTCCCCCCCCCCTCCCTTTACCTATTGTCTGGTTGTACAAAGTAAACGTACCTCCCCCCCCCCTCCCTTTACCTATTGTCTGGTTGTACAAAGTAAACGTACCTCCCCCCCCCCTCCCTTTACCTATTGTCTGGTTGTACAAAGTAAACGTACCTCCCCCCCCCCTCCCTTTACCTATTGTCAGGTTGTACAAAGTAAACGTACCTCCCCCCCCCCTCCCTTTACCTATTGTCTGGTTGTACAAAGTAAACGTACCTCCCCCCCCTCCCTTTACCTATTGTCTGGTTGTACAAAGTAAACGTACCTACCCCCCCCCCTCCCTTTACCTATTGTCTGGTTGTACAAAGTAAACGTACCTCCCCCCCCTCCCTTTACCTATTGTCTGGTTGTACAAAGTAAACGTACCTCCCCCCCCTCCCTTTACCTATTGTCTGGTTGTACAAAGTAAACGTACCTCCCCCCCCTCCCTTTACCTATTGTCTGGTTGTACAAAGTAAACGTACCTCCCCCCCCTCCCTTTACCTATTGTCTGGTTGTACAAAGTAAACGTACCTCCCCCCCCCCTCCCTTTACCTATTGTCTGGTTGTACAAAGTAAACGTACCTCCCCCCCCTCCCTTTACCTATTGTCTGGTTGTACAAAGTAAACGTACCTCCCCCCCCCCTCCCTTTACCTATTGTCTGGTTGTACAAAGTAAACGTACCTCCCCCCCCTCCCTTTACCTATTCTCTGGTTGTACAAAGTAAACGTACCTCCCCCCCCTCCCTTTACCTATTGTCTGGTTGTACAAAGTAAACGTACCTCCCCCCCCCCTCCCTTTACCTATTGTCTGGTTGTACAAAGTAAACGTACCTCCCCCCCCCCTCCCTTTACCTATTGTCTGGTTGTACAAAGTAAACGTACCTCCCCCCCCCCTCCCTTTACCTATTGTCTGGTTGTACAAAGTAAACGTACCTCCCCCCCCCCTCCCTTTACCTATTGTCAGGTTGTACAAAGTAAACGTACCTCCCCCCCCCCCTCCCTTTACCTATTGTCTGGTTGTACAAAGTAAACGTACCTCCCCCCCCCCCCCCCCCCTCCCTTTACCTATTGTCAGGTTGTACAAAGTAAACGTACCTCCCCCCCCTCCCTTTACCTATTGTCTGGTTGTACAAAGTAAACGTACCTCCCCCCCCCCTCCCTTAACCTATTGTCTGGTTGTACAAAGTAAACGTACCCTTTATCGATTGAGGCTGTTGTACAAAGTAAACGTATCCCACACACACACACACACCACACACACACACAC
>CM065681.1:96474552-96484552 GCA_017654935.2 Phymorhynchus buccinoides
GACTAAAGCAAAGGCAGGTAAAGAACACAATGTTTTGAACAATACTTTGACAGGCAAAAATGAATGCGGATACGACAAAAAGCTATTTAGCAAGACTTTTCAACATCTTTTTGATATCGGTTATTTCCCTTCAGATTGGACTCGTTCTATAATAATTCCACTCCTGAAGAAAGGAGATGTAAACAATCCTGAAAACTATAGAGGGATTTCATTGCTTAGTACTATCAGTGAGGTGTTTACTTCGATTCTAAATAAAAGATTATACAGTTGGGCAGAGAAAGAGGGAAACATTCCTGAAGAACAGGCAGGTTTTAGAAAACGTTATTCAACAATGTATCACATATTGCTTCAGTCAGATGGCAGTTAATATCCAGTAAGAACATGGCAGAAGAAGGACTATGAAATAGCAATGTCTCTAAATTTGAAAGCTTTAAACATAAAAAGGGCCAGATTCCGAATATCACTTTCTTTCTTTGAAGCTAGCTACAAGGTTAATTTAAACGCACATGGATTACGAATATATTTTTGTGGGATAAAGTTTTGTCGAATATCATTTAATGCAGGGCAACGCAGAGTAAAATGCAATTCATCTTCAGTGCACTCTTTACACAATGGACACATAAGTTCAGCATTAGTAGACACTCTATAACGATAATAATGCACAGCTAACTCTGAAATACCCAACCTAACTCGAGTGGTTATAAACTCCAGGTGTTTATCCATACTAAGCATAAGATACGGTTTTACTTCATGAGTATGACAAAAGGTTCTGTACATATTAAATCTATCACTATTTAGAACATGATTATGCCATCTCTGCCAATTACAATCAATTAAGCGTTGTCGGAACATGTGTATAAATCTCCTTACATTACCGACTCCCTGGTTTAACCACACATCAGCAAACCCATATTCACATAAACAAGTACGTACATCTGAGACCCAGTTTTTCTTACCCCTGTCATCTAAATAATACAACATTTTATAAGCCATTCGAGAGAGAGAGAGAGAGAGAGAGAGAGAGAGAGAGAGAGAGAGAGAGAGAGAGAGAGAGAGAGAGAGAGAGAGAGAGAGAGAGAGAGAGAGAGAGAGAGAGAGAGAGAGAGAGAGAGAGAGAGAGAGAGAGAGACAGAGAGAGAGAGACAGAGACAGAAACAAAGAATACAGGCAGGCAGTAAAACAGAGATGCATGGAGAGAAGATCCAGAAACAAAGCCACATAAACAGAGGGAAAGACAGACAGACAGACAAGAGATGACATAAGCTACACACAGAAAGAGAGGGAAAGACAGACAAGAGATGACATAAGCTACACACAGAAAGAGAGGGAAAGACAGACAAGAGATGACATAAGCTACACACAGAAAGAGAGGGAAAGACAGACAAGAGATGACATAAGCTACACACAGAAACACTAGTCTCTACTAAGTAACCACACTTACACAGACACAGTGCTAATGGGACCCACATGTTCTGTCAGCACACACCGTTATTAGTTTTACACACACACACACACACACACACACACACACACACACACACACACACGTGCAAACAATAAAGTCACAGAAATTACCGTGGTGTGTAAGGGAACATGTACGCCAGAGATTGTGCGCTATGAATACCATTCTACCACCAAAGGGAGGTGGGTGGGTGGGGGGGGGGGGGGGGGGGGGGGGGGGGAGTGGGGGCGGCGGAAGCAATGCAATATACTTTTCAAAACACGGAAAAAAACCTCGCAAAGACACGAGAAAGATAACCGATCTGTATTATTGTCCGTCACCGAAGGTGATCGAACTTTGCGATGGGCTGGTTTGTCTGGTTTTTTTTCCTTTTCTGTCTGTCCCAAGGATAACTCCCGAACCGCTTGACCGAATCGCGTCAAAGGTTGTGTGAAGGTGTGCCACCTTAATAGGAAGAGATCCGCGCAAACCATTTTGCCGTCGTGACCTTGACCTTGACGTACGACCTTGAACACCGAAAATCTATTTTTAGCCATATCTCGGGCACCGATCAACATAGGATGTTGAAACTTGGCATGAAGGTGGTTTGGCTTATGCCCGTTCTGATGATGGCATACCGATCAAGGTCAAGGTCAAGGTCAAGGTCAAAAAGATCGCTGGAGCCTGAAAATCGGAGGGTCATTTTTTCTCCTTCTGTCTGTCCCAAGGATATCTTTCGAACGGGTTGACAGAATCACGTCAAAGTTTGTGTGCTCGTGTGTCACCATGAGAGGAAGGCATCCGCGCAAACCATTTTGCCGTCGTGACCGTGACCTTGGCGTACGACCTTGAAAACCGAAAATCTTTCAGGGGCCATAACTCCCACACCGTTAGTGTTAGAGTCTTCAAATTTGGCATGAAGGTACTTTGGCTTATGCCCGTTCTGATGGTGGCATACCGATCAAGGTCAAGGTCAAGGTCACGGTCCGGGCGATCGGTAGGCCTTGAAAGTGGTAGGGGTCTACACATTGGGTTTTAAGCCATATTTTCCACATTTGTACTTGACAGAAGCGCTTCAGATTGTGTGTGGTACTGTATACCCTAGAGAAGAAAACATCCGAGCATAAATTATCACCATGCTGACCTTGACCTTGAAGTGTGACCTTGAAAACCGAAATTTCCTTCTTTGCGCTATATGTTTCTTCTTCAAGCTGTATCTCGTGAACTAGAAGACAGAATCCCTTCCAATTTTGTGTCAGGATGTGACACTCTACGGGGTGTCGCAAGTGCGTGGCATTGCTGGTGACGGACATGTCTGCCGCTCGGTGACGCCCTTGTTACTGGATGTTTTCGCATTATCGCGTTTTTCCCGTGGTGAGTAGAGCGCAGCCAAATCAAACAGAAGAAGCAACAAAAACAAAACGCAATGTTATTTATATTGTGTACACTACTTTCAAACGTGATATTAAAAAAAAGTACTAGGTACATTCGAAGCTTCAGTTTCAAATCGTTTTCTTATTATTTAACTTCTTTTGTTACAACATTTTAATAATGAAATATGAGAACAAACTCACAAACACACAGAGAAACAGAAGAAACACCCAAGCAGACAAGCAAACACACACACATAAACGAAAAGAAGCATGCATAATCAAGCAGCAGTTCATTCAAACGTCAACACAAGAAGGACAGACTCACTTCTGCAGGGCCTGCGCATTCACTATGACCAGGAGTGGTAACTGTTTAAGCATAGCCTGTGTATATATACTAGATACACAGGCTCTGGTTTAAGAAAGAAGCGTGCTGTGCCCAAGTAGTCACCATCATGGCCCTTCAGTATTTCTCTTGGCAGAGATTTACATTCATATTGTCACGATTTCAAAAGAAAACGATTCGCTGTTTTTCATTTGCAGCCATTAGCAACAGTTGATCATTTTCTGTAATGGGTGTGTCTTCGACAGACAGGAATATAGCAACAGTTGATCACTTTCTGTAATGGGTGAGTCTTCGACAGACAGGAATATAGCAACAGTTGATCACTTTCTGTAATGGGTGTGTCTTCGACAGACAGGAATATAGCAACAGTTGATCACTTTCTGTAATGGGTGAGTCTTCGACAGACAGGAATACAGCAACAGTTGATCACTTTCTGTAATGGGTGAGTCTTCGACAGACAGGAAAATAGCAACAGTTGATCACTTTCTGTAATGGGTGAGTCTTCGACAGACAGGAATATAGCAACAGTTGATCACTTTCTGTAATGGGTGTGTCTTCGACAGACAGGAATATAGCAACAGTTGATCACTTTCTGTAATGGGTGAGTCTTCGACAGACAGGAATATAGCAACAGTTGATCACTTTCTGTAATGGGTGAGTCTTCGACAGACAGGAATATAGCAACAGTTGATCACTTTCTGTAATGGGTGTGTCTTCGACAGACAGGAATATAGCAACAGTTGATCACTTTCTGTAATGGGTGTGTCTTCGACAGACAGGAAAAACATCCCGCAACGTTTTCTTTTTCTTTCTTTCCTGTAAAGCAACCACAGTCACTTCGGACTATTCTGTCGCTCATAGCGTCCACGCTAAGCTAGAAGATGAAACGTTGGATTCTTCCCTTTCACAGATGAAACGTTGGGGTCTTCCATTTCACAGGTACCTTGTTGTCTTTACCCACCATTCTTACGTCCATGCTAAGCTAGAAGATGAAACGTTGGGGTCTTCCCTTTCACAGATGAAACGTTGGAGTCTTCCATTTCACAGGTACCTTGTTGTCTTTACCCACCATTCTTATGTCCATGCTAAGCTAGAAGATGAAACGTTGGAGTCTTCCCATTCACAGGTACCTTGTTGTCTTTGCCCACCAGTCTGACGTCCATGCTAAGCTAGTTTACGATAAAGCTACACACGGACATCGGACTAACCAGAGTCACATACTGACTAAAGTTAGGATCCAAAAATGATTGCCGGCGGTAATTTTGTAAAAACATTTATCAAATATTAGTGAGGAACAGAATGGAATTTCCATTGTTTTTTGTTCTACAATGTACAAAGGTGAATGAGGCAATTATGCTACAAGCGATATTTTGAATGTCAGCTGGACCTAGCCATGAAGTGCACTGCACCCTAGGCCATACATCATGTGTTCTGCGGGGCATGTTGCTGTTGTGCTCATGATAACTGTCATCTTCCTAAATTGGTTGTGGCGGCCCGGTGTGTGTGTGTGTGTGTGTGTGTGTGTGTGTGTGTGTGTGTGTGTGTGTGTGTGTGTGTGTGTGTGTGTGTGTGTGTGTGTGTGTGTGTGTGTGTGTGTGTGTGTGTGTGTATGCGTGCGTGTGTGCGTGTGTGTGCGTGTGTGTGCGTGCGTGCGTGTGTGTGTGCGTGTGCGTGTGCGTGTGCGTGCGTGTGCGTGCGTGCGTGCATGTGTGCGTGTGTGTGTGTGTGTGTGTGTGTGTGCTATTATTATACATATTTGAAACATAGAGAAAACTTTACATTATGCACCTTTCCCTGAAAAGAAACATGAATACGAGAGAAAAGCAAACAAAGAAAACGAAACACGAAATAGAAAGTTTCTCACAATGTTTCCAGGTACCATATTCCATTTGTCGCAGATGCTTAACTACTTCACCACAGCATAGTTTTTACATGTTTTTAATTTAAGTTACTAAAACAAGTTTCGGACTTTCTATCTAGTTTATCTGCCTTTCAAATGGAATGAGTTCCCCCATTAATTTGTTCCCTCTCTGGGCACATCATTTTAAAAGAGATTCTGTCGATTATTTTTGCTATAGACATATTCATACATTTTGGTAGTTTTGTCACGAATATTTTGAGAATTCTTAGTCACTTTTGTGTCTGTTTGTACTTGTGTTCTTTCATTTTGTTCCCTCTCCTATCTCCTTCTGTCCCTGTCTCTCGTTCTCTGTCCCTCGTTACTGCAATTATCAACTTATGCCAAGATTCTTGTAAATTTTGTATGTCTCTCTGTATATCTGTTTAATGTTCCAATTTGATTCTCTGAAATTTATTTCATGTGCCAATTTTTTGTTTCATTTTCTTGACTTGATTGTTTTAATGTCAATTTTGCATTGCCTGATGCATGGTGTGAGTGTGTGAGTGAGAGGGCGAGGTGTAAAGAAGCTATTGTAGCTTATCCTTTTTACCCTCAATAACACATTCGTATTCGTATTCCCTCTGTCTCTGACACTCTCAGTCTCTGTCTGTCTGTCTCTCTACCCCCCCCCTCTCTATTTCTCTCTCTCTCTCTCTCCTCTCTCTCTCCCCCCCTCCCCCCCCCTCTCTCTCTCTCTCTCTCTCTCTCTCTCTCTCTCTCTCTCTCTCTCTCTCTCTCTCTCTCTCTCTCTCTCTCTCTCACAATCTCTCTCTCAGTGATCTGGTGTGCTTACACGAGTCATTAGATGAGGCAGCAGTGCACCATCACCCAGTGGCAGGAGCAAGCAATGGCAGCCTTCTGCTGTGGACAATAACCTAACAACAATGTGATGTCCATTGACAGGAGACAGCAATGCCAGCCTTCTGCTGTGGACAATAACCTAACAACAATAGGATGTCCATTGACAGGAGACAGCAATGACAGCCTTCTGCTGTGGACAATAACCTAACAACAATGGGATGTCCATTGACAGGAGACAGCAATGCCAGCCTTCTGCTGTGGACAATAAACTAACAACAATCGGATGTCCATTGACAGGAGACAGCAATGACAGCCTTCTGCTGTGGACAATAACCTAACAACAATGGGATGTCCATTGACAGGAGACAGCAATGACAGCCTTCTGCTGTGGACAATAAACTAAACAACAATGGGATGTCCATTGACAGGAGACAGCAATGACAGCCTTCTGCTGTGGACAATAACCTAACAACAATGGGATGTCCATTGACAGGAGACAGCAATGCCAGCCTTCTGCTGTGGACAATAAACTAAACAACAATGGGATGTCCATTGACAGGAGACAGCAATGACAGCCTTCTGCTGTGGACAATAACCTAACAACAATGGGATGTCCATTGACAGGAGACAGCAATGACAGCCTTCTGCTGTGGACAATAACCTAACAACAATGGGATGTCCATTGACAGGAGACAGCAATGACAGCCTTCTGCTGTGGACAATAACCTAAACAACAATGGGATGTCCATTGACAGGAGACAGCAATGACAGCCTTCTGCTGTGGACAATAAACTAAACAACAATGGGATGTCCATTGACAGGAGACAGCAATGACAGCCTTCTGCTGTGGACAATAACTAAACAACAATGGGATGTCCATTGACAGGAGACAGCAATGACAGCCTTCTGCTGTGGACAATAAACTAAACAACAATGGGATGTCCATTGACAGGAGACAGCAATGACAGCCTTCTGCTGTGGACAATAACCTAACAACAATGGGATGTCCATTGACAGGAGACAGCAATGACAGCCTTCTGCTGTGGACAATGAACTAAACAACAATGGGATGTCCATTGACAGGAGACAGCAATGCCAGCCTTCTGCTGTGGACAATGAACTAAACAACAATGGGATGTTCATTGACAGGAGACAGCAATGGCAGCCTTCTGCTGTGGACAATGAACTAAACAACAATGGGATGTTCATTGACAGGAGACAGCAATGGCAGCCTTCTGCTGTGGACAATAAACTAACAACAATGGGATGTCCATTGACAGGAGACAGCAATGACAGCCTTCTGCTGTGGACAATAACTAAACAACAATGGGATGTCCATTGACAGGAGACAGCAATGCCAGCCTTCTGCTGTGGACAATGAACTAAACAACAATGGGATGTCCATTGACAGGAGACAGCAATGACAGCCTTCTGCTGTGGACAATAAACTAAACAACAATGGGATGTCCATTGACAGGAGACAGCAATGGCAGCCTTCTGCTGTGGACAATAACTAAACAACAATGGGATGTCCATTGACAGGAGACAGCAATGACAGCCTTCTGCTGTGGACAATAAACTAAACAACAATGATGGATGTCCATTGACAGGAGACAGCAATGACAGCCTTCTGCTGTGGACAATAAACTAAACAACAATGGGATGTCCATTGACAGGAGACAGCAATGCCAGCCTTCTGCTGTGGACAATGAACTAAACAACAATGGGATGTCCATTGACAGGAGACAGCAATGACAGCCTTCTGCTGTGGACAATAAACTAAACAACAATGGGATGTCCATTGACAGGAGACAGCAATGGCAGCCTTCTGCTGTGGACAATGAACTAAACAACAATGGGATGTCCATTGACAGGAGACAGCAATGACAGCCTTCTGCTGTGGACAATAAACAACTGGGATGGATGCCCAACAACAATGGACAATGAACTAAACAACAATGGGATGTCCATTGACAGGAGACAGCAATGGCAGCCTTCTGCTGTGGACAATAAACTAACAACAATGGGATGTCCATTGACAGGAGACAGCAATGACAGCCTTCTGCTGTGGACAATGAACTAAACAACAATGGGATGTCCATTGACAGGAGACAGCAATGACAGCCTTCTGCTGTGGACAATAAACTAAACAACAATGGGATGTCCATTGACAGGAGACAGCAATGCCAGCCTTCTGCTGTGGACAATAAACTAAACAACAATGGGATGTCCATTGACAGGAGACAGCAATGACAGCCTTCTGCTGTGGACAATAAACTAACAACAATGGGATGTCCATTGACAGGAGACAGCAATGCCAGCCTTCTGCTGTGGACAATGAACTAAACAACAATGGGATGTCCATTGACAGGAGACAGCAATGACAGCCTTCTGCTGTGGACAATAAACTAACAACAATGGGATGTCCATTGACAGGAGACAGCAATGCCAGCCTTCTGCTGTGGACAATAAACTAAACAACAATGGGATGTCCATTGACAGGAGACAGCAATGACAGCCTTCTGCTGTGGACAATAAACTAAACAACAATGGGATGTCCATTGACAGGAGACAGCAATGACAGCCTTCTGCTGTGGACAATAAACTAAACAACAATGGGATGTCCATTGACAGGAGACAGCAATGACAGCCTTCTGCTGTGGACAATGAACTAAACAACAATGATGGATGTCCATTGACAGGAGACAGCAATGACAGCCTTCTGCTGTGGACAATAAACTAACAACAATGGGATGTCCATTGACAGGAGACAGCAATGACAGCCTTCTGCTGTGGACAATAACCTAACAACAATGGGATGTCCATTGACAGGAGACAGCAATGACAGCCTTCTGCTGTGGACAATAAACTAAACAACAATGGGATGTCCATTGACAGGAGACAGCAATGACAGCCTTCTGCTGTGGACAATAACCTAACAACAATGGGATGTCCATTGACAGGAGACAGCAATGCCAGCCTTCTGCTGTGGACAATAAACTAAACAACAATGGGATGGATGTCCATTGACAGGAGACAGCAATGACAGCCTTCTGCTGTGGACAATAACCTAACAACAATGGGATGGATGTCCATTGACAGGAGACAGCAATGACAGCCTTCTGCTGTGGACAATAACCTAACAACAATGGGATGTCCATGACTGCTGTGGACAATAACCTAACAACAATGGGATGTCCATTGACAGGAGACAGCAATGCCAGCCTTCTGCTGTGGACAATAAACTAAACAACAATGGGATGTCCATTGACAGGAGACAGCAATGACAGCCTTCTGCTGTGGACAATAACCTAACAACAATGGGATGTCCATTGACAGGAGACAGCAATGCCAGCCTTCTGCTGTGGACAATAAACTAAACAACAATGGGATGTCCATTGACAGGAGACAGCAATGACAGCCTTCTGCTGTGGACAATAACCTAACAACAATGGGATGTCCATTGACAGGAGACAGCAATGACAGCCTTCTGCTGTGGACAATGAACTAAACAACAATGGGATGTCCATTGACAGGAGACAGCAATGCCAGCCTTCTGCTGTGGACAATGAACTAAACAACAATGGGATGTTCATTGACAGGAGACAGCAATGGCAGCCTTCTGCTGTGGACAATGAACTAAACAACAATGGGATGTTCATTGACAGGAGACAGCAATGGCAGCCTTCTGCTGTGGACAATAAACTAACAACAATGGGATGTCCATTGACAGGAGACAGCAATGACAGCCTTCTGCTGTGGACAATGAACTAAACAACAATGGGATGTCCATTGACAGGAGACAGCAATGCCAGCCTTCTGCTGTGGACAATGAACTAAACAACAATGGGATGTCCATTGACAGGAGACAGCAATGGCAGCCTTCTGCTGTGGACAATGAACTAAACAACAATGGGATGTCCATTGACAGGAGACAGCAATGACAGCCTTCTGCTGTGGACAATAAACTAAACAACAATGGGATGTCCATTGACAGGAGACAGCAATGCCAGCCTTCTGCTGTGGACAATGAACTAAACAACAATGGGATGGATGTCCATTGACAGGAGACAGCAATGGCAGCCTTCTGCTGTGGACAATAAACTAAACAACAATGGGATGGATGTCCATTGACAGGAGAC
>CM065681.1:96489552-96492052 GCA_017654935.2 Phymorhynchus buccinoides
ACACAGAAAGAGAGCAAAACACAAGAAGGCAAAAGGCAACAATTATCATAAGAAAAGAACACAGAAAGAGAGCAAAACACAAGAAGGCAAAAGGCAACAATTATCATAAGAAAAGAACACAGAAAGAGAGCAAACCACAAGAAGGCAAAAGGCAACAATTATCATAAGAAAAGAACACAGAAAGAGAGCAAAACACAAGAAGGCAAAAGGCAACAATTATCATAAGAAAAGAACACAAACATAAACAATTTTCAAAAGTTTGCAGACAGGAAAATAGAATTCTTGAAAGAAAATACTAGACATGCCGAACAAAATAAAATTAAATTGAGAAAGACAAACATTTGGCAGACAAAAAGAGTGAAAGATCGGGGGGAGGGCGGAGAGAGAGGGAGAGAGAGGGAGGGAGAGAGAGAGAGAGAAAAGAGAGAGAGAGAAGAGAGAGAGAAAAGAGAGAGACAGAGAGAGAGAGAGAGAGAGAGAGAGAAGAGAGAAAGAGAGAGAGGAGAGATGGAGAGAGAGAGAGAGAGAGATGTAGCATTGCTTACGTCATGTCTCACCTTGCCTTCACAGCAGCACGCGCACATGATGATGTCATTCGCCGCTGTGACGTCAGCAGCCGCGTCACCAACACGTCACTGTTCAGTCCTCTGAAACCATAAAAAGAGCGATTTTATTTATTAGCATTCACACATGTTCCTGTCATAAACAATACATAATGATTTGCTATGTACATTCCACTGGAAGCTAAGCACCCGGGATCGTAATGGTTTTGAGTCACAGTAGTCATGGTGCTATGAAGTATGTCACATTAAGAGGTTTAACCTTGTGATGGTTTTGAGTCACAGTAGTCATGTTGCCATGAAGTATGTCACATTAAGAGGTTTAACCTTGTGATGGTTTTGAGTCACAGTAGTCATGGTGCTATAAAGTATGTCACATTCAAAGGTTTAACCTTGTCATGGTTTTGAGTCACAGTAGTCATGGTGCTATAAAGTATGTCACATTAAGAGGTTTAACCTTGTGATGGTTTTGAGTCACAGTAGTCATGCTGCTATAAAGTATGTCACATTAAGAGGTTTAACCTTGTGATGGTTTTGAGTCACAGTAGTCATGGTGCTATAAAGTATGTCACATTAAGAGGTTTAACCTTGTGATGGTTTTGAGTCACAGTAGTCATGCTGCTATAAAGTATGTCACATTCAAAGGTTTAACCTTGTGATGGTTTTGAGTCACAGTAGTCATGGTGCTATGAAGTATGTCACATTAAGAGGTTTAACCTTGTGATGGTTTTGAGTCACAGTAGTCATGGTGCTATGAAGTATGTCACATTAAGAGGTTTAACCTTGTGATGGTTTTGAGTCACAGTAGTCATGGTGCTATAAAGTATGTCACATTAAGAGGTTTAACCTTGTGATGGTTTTGAGTCACAGTAGTCATGGTGCTATAAAGTATGTCACATTAAGAGGTTTAACCTTGTGATGGTTTTGAGTCACAGTAGTCATGGTGCTATAAAGTATGTCACATTAAGAGGTTTAACCTTGTGATGGTTTTGAGTCACAGTAGTCATGCTGCTATAAAGTATGTCACATTCAAAGGTTTAACCTTGTGATGGTTTTGAGTCACAGTAGTCATGGTGCTATGAAGTATGTCACATTAAGAGGTTTAACCTTGTGATGGTTTTGAGTCACAGTAGTCATGCTGCTATAAAGTATGTCACATTCAAAGGTTTAACCTTGTGATGGTTTTGAGTCACAGTAGTCATGTTGCCATAAAGTATGTCACATTAAGAGGTTTAACCTTGTGATGGTTTTGAGTCACAGTAGTCATGGTGCTATAAAGTATGTCACATTAAGAGGTTTAACCTTGTGATGGTTTTGAGTCACAGTAGTCATGGTGCTATAAAGTATGTCACATTCAAAGGTTTAACCTTGTCATGGTTTTGAGTCACAGTAGTCATGGTGCTATAAAGTATGTCACATTAAGAGGTTTAACCTTGTGATGGTTTTGAGTCACAGTAGTCATGGTGCTATAAAGTATGTCACATTCAAAGGTTTAACCTTGTCATGGTTTTGAGTCACAGTAGTCATGGTGCTATAAAGTATGTCACATTAAGAGGTTTAACCTTGTGATGGTTTTGAGTCACAGTAGTCATGGTGCTATAAAGTATGTCACATTAAGAGGTTTAACCTTGTGACGGTTTTGAGTCACAGTAGTCATGTTGCCATAAAGTATGTCACATTAAGAGGTTTAACCTTGTGATGGTTTTGAGTCACAGTAGTCATGGTGCTATAAAGTATGTCACATTCAAAGGTTTAACCTTGTGATGGTTTTGAGTCACAGTAGTCATGGTGCTATGAAGTATATCACATTAAGAGGTTTAACCTTGTGATGGTTTTGAGTCACAGTAGTCATGGTGCTATAAAGTATGTCACATTAAGAGGTTTAACCTTGTGACGGTTTTGAGTCACAGTAGTCATGTTGCCATAAAGTATGTCACATT
>CM065681.1:96497052-96504552 GCA_017654935.2 Phymorhynchus buccinoides
ATAAAGCACGGCACACAGTGTGATCATAAAGCACGGCACACAGTGTGATCATAAAGCACGGCACACAGTGTGATCATAAAGCACGGCACACTGTGATCATAAAGCACGGCACACACTGTGTGATCATAAAGCACGGCACACACACTGTGATCATAAAGCACGGCACACACTGTGATCATAAAGCACGGCACACAGTGTGATCATAAAGCACGGCACACTGTGTGATCATAAAGCACGGCACACACGGTGTGATCATAAAGCACGGCACACACTGTGATCATAAAGCACGGCACACAGTGTGATCATAAAGCACGGCACACAGTGTGATCATAAAGCACGGCACACAGTGTGATCATGTGATCATAAAGCACGGCACACAGTGTGATCATAAAGCACGGCACACTGTGTGATCATAAAGCACGGTGTGATCATAAGCACGGCACGTGCATAAAGCACTGTGTGATCATAAAGCACGGCACACAGTGTGATCATAAAGCACGGCACACAGTGTGATCATAAACACGGTGTGATCATAAAGCACGGCACACACTGTGATCATAAAGCACGGCACACAGTGTGATCATAAAGCACGGCACACTGTGTGATCATAAAGCACGGATCATAAAGCACGGCACACAGTGTGATCATAAAGCACGGCACACTGTGTGATCATAAAGCACGGCACACTGTGTGATCATAAAGCACGGCACACTGTGTGATCATGTGATCATAAAGCACGGCACACTGTGATCATAAAGCACGGCACACTGTGATCATAAAGCACGGCACACAGTGTGATCATAAAGCACGGCACACAGTGTGATCATGTGTGATCATAAAGCACGGCACACAGTGTGATCATAAAGCACGGCACACAGTGTGATCATAAAGCACGGCACACAGTGTGATCATAAAGCACGGCACACAGTGTGATCATAAAGCACGGCACAGTGTGATCATAAAGCACGGCACACAGTGTGATCATAAAGCACGGCACACTGTGTGATCATAAAGCACGGCACACAGTGTGATCATAAAGCACGGCACACTGTGTGATCATAAAGCACGGCACACAGTGTGATCATAAAGCACGGCACACTGTGATCATAAAGCACGGCACACACTGTGATCATAAAGCACGGCACACTGTGATCATAAAGCACGGCACAGTGTGATCATAAAGCACGGCACACACGGTGTGATCATAAAGCACGGCACACAGTGTGATCATAAAGCACGGCACACACTGTGATCATAAAGCACGGCACACAGTGTGATCATAAAGCACGGCACACAGTGTGATCATAAAGCACGGCACACAGTGTGATCATAAAGCACGGCACACAGTGTGATCATAAAGCACGGCACACAGTGTGATCATAAAGCACGGCACACTGTGTGATCATAAAGCACGGCACACAGTGTGTGTGATCATAAAGCACGGCACACAGTGTGATCATAAAGCACGGCACACAGTGTGATCATAAAGCACGGCACACAGTGTGATCATAAAGCACGGCACACTGTGTGATCATAAAGCACGGCACACTGTGTGATCATAAAGCACGGCACACAGTGTGATCATAAAGCACGGCACACAGTGTGATCATAAAGCACGGCACACAGTGTGATCATAAAGCACGGCACACAGTGTGATCATAAAGCACGGCACACTGTGTGATCATAAAGCACGGCACACAGTGTGATCATAAAGCACGGCACACAGTGTGATCATAAAGCACGGCACACTGTGATCATAAAGCACGGCACACAGTGTGATCATAAAGCACGGCACACAGTGTGATCATAAAGCACGGCACACAGTGTGATCATAAAGCACGGCACACAGTGTGATCATAAAGCACGGCACACACTGTGATCATAAAGCACGGCACACTGTGTGATCATAAAGCACGGCACACAGTGTGATCATAAAGCACGGCACACAGTGTGATCATAAAGCACGGCACACTGTGTGATCATAAAACGGCACTGTGTGGCACGGCACACTGTGTGATCATAAAGCACGGCACACACTGTGATCATAAAGCACGGCACACAGTGTGATCATAAAGCACGGCACACTGTGTGATCATAAAGCACGGCACACAGTGTGATCATAAAGCACGGCACACTGTGTGATCATAAAGCACGGCACACTGTGATCATGTGATCATAAAGCACGGCACACAGTGTGATCATAAAGCACGGCACACACTGTGATCATAAAGCACGGCACACTGTGTGATCATAAAGCACGGCACACAGTGTAAAGCACGGCACACTGTGTGATCATAAAGCACGGCACACTGTGTGATCATAAAGCACGGCACACAGTGTGATCATAAAGCACGGCACACAGTGTGATCATAAAGCACGGCACACAGTGTGATCATAAAGCACGGCACACAGTGTGATCATAAAGCACGGCACACTGTGTGATCATAAAGCACGGCACACTGTGTGATCATAAAGCACGGCACACAGTGTGATCATAAAGCACGGCACACAGTGTGATCATAAAGCACGGCACACAGTGTGATCATAAAACGGCACGGCACGGCACAGTGTGATCATAAAGCACGGCACACACTGTGATCATAAAGCACGGCACACAGTGTGATCATAAAGCACGGCACACTGTGTGATCATAAAGCACGGCACACAGTGTGATCATAAAGCACGGCACACATGTGTGATCATAAAGCACGGCACACAGTGTGATCATAAAGCACGGCACACACTGTGATCATAAAGCACGGCACACTGTGTGATCATAAAGCACGGCACACAGTGTGATCATAAAGCACGGCACACAGTGTGATCATAAAGCACGGCACACTGTGTGATCATAAAGCACGGCACACAGTGTGATCATAAAGCACGGCACACAGTGTGATCATAAAGCACGGCACACATCATAAAGCACGGCACACAGTGTGTGATCATAAAGCACGGCACACAGTGTGATCATAAAGCACGGCACACTGTGTGATCATGTGATCATAAAGCACGGCACACACGTGTGATCATAAAGCACGGCACACAGTGTGATCATAAAGCACGGCACACAGTGTGATCATAAAGCACGGCACACAGTGTGATCATGTGTGATCATAAAGCACGGCACACAGCACGGCACACTGTGTGTGATCATAAAGCACGGCACACAGTGTGATCATAAAGCACGGCACACACTGTGTGATCATAAAGCACGGATCATAAAGCACGGCACACTGTGTGATCATAAAGCACGGCACACACTGTGATCATAAAGCACGGCACACACTGTGATCATAAAGCACGGCACAGTGTGATCATAAAGCACGGCACACAGTGTGATCATAAAGCACGGCACACAGTGTGATCATAAAGCACGGCACACATAAAGCACGGTGTGATCATAAAGCACGGCACACAGTGTGATCATAAAGCACGGCACACTGTGTGATCATAAAGCACGGCACACAGTGTGATCATAAAGCACGGCACACAGTGTGATCATAAAGCACGGCACAGTGTGATCATAAAGCACGGCACACTGTGTGATCATAAAGCACGGCACACAGTGTGATCATAAAGCACGGCACACTGTGTGATCATAAAGCACGGCACACTGTGTGATCATAAAGCACGGCACACTGTGTGATCATAAAGCACGGCACAGTGTGACATAAAGCACGGCACACACTGTGATCATAAAGCACGGCACACTGTGTGATCATAAAGCACGGCACACACGGTGTGATCATAAAGCACGGCACAGTGTGATCATAAAGCACACACTGTGATCATAAAGCACGGCACACAGTGTGATCATAAAGCACGGCACACAGTGTGATCATAAAGCACGGCACACTGTGTGATCATAAAGCACGGCACACTGTGTGATCATAAAGCACGGCACACAGTGTGATCATAAAGCACGGCACACACGGTGTGATCATAAAGCACGGCACACACGGTGTGATCATAAAGCACGGCACACAGTGTGATCATAAAGCACGGCACACAGTGTGATCATAAAGCACGGCACACTGTGTGATCATAAAGCACGGCACACATAAAGCACGGCACACAGTGTGATCATAAAGCACGGTGAGTGTGATCATAAAGCACGGCACACAGTGTGATCATAAAGCACGGCACACTGTGTGATCATAAAGCACGGCACAGTGTGTGTGATCATAAAGCACGGCACACAGTGTGATCATAAAGCACGGCACACAGTGTGATCATAAAGCACGGCACACAGTGTGATCATAAAGCACGGCACACAGTGTGATCATAAAGCACGGCACACAGTGTGATCATAAAGCACGGCACACTGTGTGATCATAAAGCACGGCACACTGTGTGATCATAAAGCACGGCACACTGTGTGATCATAAAGCACGGCACACACGGTGTGATCATAAAGCACGGCACACAGTGTGATCATAAAGCACGGCACACAGTGTGATCATAAAGCACGGCACACACTGTGATCATAAAGCACGGCACACTGTGTGATCATAAAGCACGGCACACTGTGTGATCATAAAGCACGGCACACAGTGTGATCATAAAGCACGGCACACACACACGGTGTGATCATAAAGCACGGCACACTGTGTGATCATAAAGCACGGCACACACGGTGTGATCATAAAGCACGGCACACAGTGTGTGATCATAAAGCACGGCACACACTGTGATCATAAAGCACGGCACACACTGTGATCATAAAGCACGGCACACAGTGTGATCATAAAGCACGGCACACACTGTGATCATAAAGCACGGCACACTGTGTGATCATAAAGCACGGCACACACTGTGATCATAAAGCACGGCACACAGTGTGATCATAAAGCACGGCACACTGTGATCATAAAGCACGGCATAAAGCACGGCACACAAATGTGTGATCATAAAGCACGGCACATAAAGCACGGCACACAGTGTGATCATAAAGCACGGCACACTGTGTGATCATAAAGCACGGCACACAGTGTGATCATAAAGCACGGCACACTGTGTGATCATAAAGCACGGCACACAGTGTGATCATAAAGCACGGCACACGTGTGATCATACAGCACGGCACACAGTGTGATCATAAAGCACGGCACACAGTGTGATCATAAAGCACGGCACACTGTGTGTGATCATAAAGCACGGCACGGCACACGGCACAGTGTGATCATAAAGCACGGCACACAGTGTGATCATAAAGCACGGCACACTGTGTGATCATAAAGCACGGCACACAGTGTGATCATAAAGCACGGCACACAGTGTGATCATAAAGCACGGCACACTGTGATCATAAAGCACGGCACACAGTGTGATCATAAGCACGGCACACTGTGATCATAAAGCACGGCACACAGTGTGATCATAAAAAGCACGGCACACAGTGTGATCATAAAGCACGGCACACACTGTGATCATAAAGCACGGCACACAGTGTGATCATAAAGCACGGCACACTGTGTGATCATAAAGCACGGCACACATAAAGCACGGCACACTGTGATCATAAAGCACGGCACACACTGTGATCATAAAGCACGGCACACACTGTGACGGCACACTGTGATCATAAAGCACGGCACACAGTGTGATCATAAAGCACGGCACACTGTGTGATCATAAAGCACGGCACACTGTGTGATCATAAAACGGCACACAGTGTGGCACGGCACACTGTGTGATCATAAAGCACGGCACACATCATAAAGCACGGCACACAGTGTGATCATAAAGCACGGCACACTGTGTGATCATAAAGCACGGCACACAGTGTGATCATAAAGCACGGCACACACTGTGATCATAAAGCACGGCACACACTGTGATCATAAAGCACGGCACACAGTGTGATCATAAAGCACGGCACTGTGATCATAAAGCACGGCACACTGTGTGATCATAAAGCACGGCACACTGTGTGATCATAAAGCACGGCACACAGTGTGATCATAAAGCACGGCACACAGTGTGATCATAAAGCACGGCACACTGTGGAGCATTACCTGACTGGCTGCCAGTGGGTCCATGCACCAAATGGACTGTACAGGTAGACATAAAAGACGAGAAAGAGAGAGAGAGAGAGAGAGAGAGAGAGAGAGAGAGAGAGAGAGAGAGAGAGAAGTCACGAAGTCACGAATGTTTAATCAGAATAGGCCAGGGCCCCTTACTGAAAGGGGGTACAGAAATACTACACCCAAACAACCGAACAAGGATACTATTCCTACCAGATACACTCACAACAGATTACATGAAAGGAAACTAACTAACACATCAGAAAGCAAGTACATTACGTAACACTGAACAGTTATGATGCAGCGATTTCTAACCATTTCTGGGCTTTATAGATATACAATGCAAGGTTAGAAACATCACTTTCATTCTTTAATAATAATAATATAATAATTTTATTTGCTATAGCGCTAACAATCCACACTATGAGCATGCTCTGTGCGCTTTACAAATTGAATGCCAATAGTAAATTTACTTTGAAATTGCAAGGAACTCTATAATATTTAGGCTTTATCAATGCTTTTCTCAAATCCTCCAACACAGGGCAACAAAACAAAAAATGAATATTCGTTTCTGTATCCTGATGGCATAGTCTACAAAATAAATCATTTTCCCTCCCAGTACTGTATCTAAAGCGGTGGCATGCTATATTTGAAATACCCATTCTAAATTTAGTCAATGCACTTTTCACATCATCATATAATAAAAAGGCAAGTGTGTGTCTGTGTGTCTGTGAGTGTGAAACACAAAACGGGCCTTATAACTCCGCCGTTTTTCGACCGAATCGCTTCAAATTTGCTATGAGCCCTAACGGGGCGATGTCAACGGCAACCGAGGCGGCCGTGTCATTTGCGCGGTTTGGCAAATGCGCAAAACGCGTATCCGCCGGCCTCTCGGCGCCCGTATCTCCGGTATTTCTGGACCGATTGCCTTTACATTTGGCAGATAGATGACCGGGGACGGTAACTATCAGTGTGCTAAACTGAAAGCGAATCGATTCAGAAACGCGCGCGATATACGCCGCTTCACCTTTTCACAAATAAGTCCGCCGTTTTTTAACCGAATCGCTTCAAATTTGCTGTCAGGCTTGCTGTGGCCGGGCCATCAAGAATCGGGAGAGCGCGGCACTCTCAGAGCAGCGCCAACGTGAAACGGGGCCTTATAACTCCACCATTTCTTAACCGAATCGCTTCAAATTTGCTGTACTCAGCGTTACCAGTACTTGGCGTTACCGTTACTAGGCGTTACCGTAACTAGGGAGAGCGCGTCACTCTCAGAGCAGCACGCAATGGGAAACGGGGCCTTATAACTCCGCCGTTTCTTAACCAAATCGCTTCAAATTTGCTGTACTCAGCGTTACCAGTACTTGTCGTTACAGTTACTAGGCGTTACCGTTACTAGGAGTTACCGTTACTAGGCATTACCGTTACTAGGCGTTACCGTTACTAGGCGTTACCGTTACTAGGCTTTACC
>CM065681.1:96509552-96519552 GCA_017654935.2 Phymorhynchus buccinoides
ATGAGAGGAAGGCATCCGCGCAAACCATTTTGCCGTCGTGACCGTGACCTTGGCGTACGACCTTGAAAACCGAAAATCTTTCAGGGGCCATAACTCCCGAACCGTTAGTGTTAGAGTCTTCAAATTTGGCATGAAGGTACTTTGGCTTATGCCCGTTCTGATGGTGGCATACCGATCAAGGTCAAGGTCACGGTCCGGGCGATCGGTAGGCCTTCAAAGTGGTAGGGGTCTACACATTGGGTTTTAAGCCATATTTTCCACATTTGTACTTGACAGAAGCGCTTCAGATTGTGTGTGGTACTGTATACCCTAGAGAAGAAAACATCCGAGCATAAATTATCACCATGCTGACCTTGACCTTGAAGTGTGACCTTGAAAACCGAACTTTCCTTCTTTGCGCTATATGTTTCCTCTTCAAGCTGTATCTCGTGAACTAGAAGACAGAATCCCTTCCAATTTTGTGTCAGGATGTGACACTCTACGGGGTGTCGCAAGTGCGTGGCATTGCTGGTGACGGACATGTCTGCCGCTCGGCGACGCCCTTGTTAATTATGTTTCCTTTAAGACTTTTAATCATAATACATGATTGTAGTCGTTGATTCATTAGTTTTTGCGTTAATTTAAAGAAGTTTTGTCTGGTAAGATCAAGAAGCTTGAGGATCTTTCTAGAATGGATCTTTCTAGAAAGGGGAGCAACTCTATACAGATTCGCCTTGTTTTAATGTTGAGAATGAACCATAAGACTGGAGTTTATTGTGGATTGGTCCGTTATATACAGGAATCTTCTAGAAAGGGATGCCAGTGTTTTATATCTTTAGCTGAGAACCTATAGAAGTTAATCAGTCAGTGAGTTTCTGTTGAGAGAGACACAGAGGTGTTAGATTTCTTAGCAGTTTGTGATTGATTCAGTGCAGTTGTATTCAGAACATTGTTGTTAGTGGCAACATTGAGAGCTGAATAAAAGAAGAATCTTCGTTTGAACGTCTTCGTATTTGACTGCAGAGGAAAGATTTGGAGAGAGAGTCTACATAATCCACTGTCTACCAGAGTATTATAGGTCGTGAAAGACTGTCAGAAAAGGTTGCATAGCCAAGTCGGTTCACTACAACTCTATACGATCCTGCAATCGTAACATATATATATTCATTCTTTGTTCAGAATATACGAAGAGTAACCGAAGGTGGGTATAAACCGCATCTACGTAATCTCTCCCAGTCGCAGTTACGCCAGACTACTGGATAGTAGCGACGGATTTGCAGGAAGAAGAAGAAGAAGCTTGCATCCTTTACGTACACTTCAACGAAGTTCCAACATTTCTAATGCACTGAATGATTGATGTTTGACATACACCTCCAATCCTACATCCCATTGAGGTGAAGTAAGTGTGGTTCAATTCACCTTTAAGTCCAACATTTCTAATGCACTGAATGATTGATGTTTGACATACACCTCCAATCCTACATCCCATTGAGGTGAAGTAAGTGTGGTTCAATTCACCTTTAAGTCCAACATTTCTAATGCACTGAATGATTGATGTTTGACATACACCTCCAATCCTACATCCCATTGAGGTGAAGTAAGTGTGGTTCAATTCACCTTTAAGTCCAACATTTCTAATGCACTGAATGATTGATGTTTGACATACACCTCCAATCCTACATCCCATTGAGGTGAAGTAAGTGTGGTTCAATTCACCTTTAAGTCCAACATTTCTAATGCACTGAATGATTGATGTTTGACATACACCTCCAATCCTACATCCCATTGAGGTGAAGTAAGTGTGGTTCAATTCACCTTTAAGTCCAACATTTCTAATGCACTGAATGATTGATGTTTGACATACACCTCCAATCCTACATCCCATTGAGGTGAAGTAAGTGTGGTTCAATTCACCTTTAAGTCCAACATTTCTAATGCACTGAATGATTGATGTTTGACATACACCTCCAATCCTACATCCCATTGAGGTGAAGTAAGTGTGGTTCAATTCACCTTTAAGTCCAACATTTCTAATGCACTGAATGATTGATGTTTGACATACACCTCCAATCCTACATCCCATTGAGGTGAAGTAAGTGTGGTTCAATTCACCTTTAAGTCCAACATTTCTAATGCACTGAATGATTGATGTTTGATATACACCTCCAATCCTACATCCCATTGAGGTGAAGTAAGTGTGGTTCAATTCACCTTTAAGTCCAACATTTCTAATGCACTGAATGATTCGTTAAATGTTTAACATGCAACCTTCAACTCCTACCTCCCTAAGGGTAGTTCAAATCACCTTCAAGTACAAACACACATAACATTTGCTAGACAAACATAGGTGCGGGGAAGTGTGTGCAAATCAACACGGACCTCTCTCTGCACAGTCTCTTCATTACCCCTCTCCTCCCTATCTTCGACCTTTTCTGTTCTGTGCATCGTCGCTTTTACACGTTTAAATCAACATCGTAACATTGTAGAAATATATATGTAGATATATGGGGCGGATAAGACAGAGAGAGAGAGAGAGAGAGAGAGAGGGGGGGGGGGGAGAGAGAGACAGAGACAGAGAGAGAGAGAGAGAGAGAGAGAGAGAGAGAGAGAGAGAGAGAGAGAGAGAGAGAGAGAGAGAGAGAGAGAGAGAGAGAGAGACAGAGAGAGATATAGCTATATACATATATATATATATATATATATATAGAGAGAGAGAGAGAGAGAGAGAGAGACATAGACATAGACATAGACAGAGACAGACGGACAGACAAACACGACAGACAGGCAAAGAGAGAGTGGATATTGGGCAGCTGGAGAGAGATAAGAAGAAACAAAGAAGAAGAAGAAGAAGAAGAAGAAGAAGAAGAAGAAGAAGAAGAAGAAGAAGAAGAGAGAACAGTCAGGCTGTCACTTAGACAGACAGACAGACAGGCTGACAGAGGAAAATCGCAGGGAATCCACTGGTCCTTGAAATACAACGTACAGTGGCCAATATAAACAGTGCCACAACAAGGCGCACCTCTCGCTCTTTCTCTCTGTCTGTCTGTCTGTCTGTCTGTCTGTCTGTCTGTCTCTGTCTGTCTCTCTCTGTCTCTCTCTCTCTCTCTCTGTCTCTCTCTCTCTCTCTCTCTCTCTGTCTCTCTGTCTGTCTCTCTCTCTCTCTCTCTCTCTCTCTCTCTCTCTCTCTCTCTCTCTCTCTCTCTCTCTCTCTCTCTCTCTCTCTCTCTCTCTCTCCCCCCTTGAATGACAAGGTAAACACTGGATGACTACCAGAATGCCTGGACCAACAGTCTGGATTTGCCGGAATGTTGAGAGCTTGTTCCAGAAATTAGTTTATTTCCCCGGCTTTCAACTCCAAACGCAGATAGTGGAGTCAGACAATGAAAGCATTAGGATCCACATATATTGTGCTGAAATGAACACAGCTGACCAGAAAACCACATACACAGTGCAGGTTGTTTCCTAGGAGACTGATAATAAGACACAGAGAACCTCCCTGGCAGACCGAGTTCCTGAAGACTTGGAGGCAGAAAAGCAAGCAGTTCCATGGATACTAACTATAAAGCACACACGTAGGCCTACGGTACTGGAGCCTTACCTTTACACTGTAATCCTCTCCACCTGCACCTTTTCTGTTCACTTAGAACCTATGGACACAAAATGACTCCATGCAGAATGTAGTTCAAAATAAACCGAGGCTATAATATATAAGCTACACGTATAAACCCCACTGCTCAAGATCCATAGCTGAGTACCTAGCTCTCTCGCCATTCATTTCATACCATTGTCATTACGTATATACAATATTGCCACGCCTCCTTTTCTCTGCCCCTACCCTACACCCCCTGCACCCCCAACCCCATCTGAAAACACACAATGGACGGACTTCTCTGATATGAAAACAATACAGCAACGCCAGCTGTCGTCTCTCTCTACCTTGGGACAATCGATGGGGGGGGGGGGGGGGGGGGGGGGGGGGGGGGGGGGGGGCAGAGATTGGACCATGTCCCACCTGTGACATATGTATACACACACACACACGCGCGCACATGCACTTATACTAAACACACATTGCAAGACACGTGCGCACGCAAAACATACATACGTACATGTGCGTGCGCGTGCGCATGCGTGCACACACACACACACACACACACACACACACACACACACACACACACACACACACACACACACACACAGAGAGAGACAGAGCCTCAGGCCTACAGGAGTAAAGGCGACCCTGTCATTGTTTCTTTGATAAAAGCGGCGTAAGACGATCACTGTCAGCAGCCGTCATCATATTGCTGAGCCTGCGTCTGTTACAATGACATCTCTGTCTGCCTCTCTCTGTCTCTCTGTCTGTCTCTCTGCCTGTCTGTCTGTTTGCCTGCCTGTCTGTCTGTCTGTCTGCCTGTCTGTCTGTCTGTCTGTCTGTCTGTCTGTCTCTCTGTCTGTCTGTATTTTAGTGTGATATTACAAAAGCCTCTGAAGACAATGTGAGAGTGCCTTGTTAGGTTGTTTTCAGTGTCACACGCAGCTCTGCCTTAAGTCCTAACGTCTGTCATCAACCACGTAGTTGTGAGAGTGCCTTGTTAGGTTGTTTTCAGTGTCACACGCAGCTCTGCCTTAAGTCCTAACGTCTGTCATCAACCACGTAGTTGTGAGAGTGCCTTGTTAGGTTGTTTTCAGTGTCACACGCAGCTCTGCCTCAAGTCCTGACGTCTGTCATCAACCACGTAGTTGTGAGAGTGCCTTGTTAGGTTGTTTTCAGTGTCACACGCAGCTCTGCCTCAAGTCCTGACGTCTGTCATCAACCACGTAGTTCGTCAATTCAGGGACGTAGCAGTCTCGGAAAAAGTGATCCGGACATGAATACATGATAGTCCATGACTTAAGCATTTCTACATTTGCAATAAACACATACGGCCTATCGCATTTAATCGCATTCTTACTAAGTTTGTCAGGCACACACGCACTTGAACATGCATGCACTGACGTGTGTAGTCACCCACCCTATAATTTATTTTCCTTCTCATATTTTTGCATTGACTATTTTCACTGAGGAGCAACATTCTGCCATTTGGAGGAAAGGGGTAGGCTTAGAATCAACCTAGGATTATTTTCATAAAACAGAAAGAAGCAGATTTGAGATTAAGGGTCCAAAGGATTTTGTCTTGACTGATGAAATCCTACTAGTTTTGTTTTTCGGAAGAATTTACATGTCGAATTCCAAAAGGGAGATAATTCCACACTATATGTGCACAGAAAGAGAAAGAACGGTGGCCACAGGATTTTGTCTTGACTGATGAAATCATACTAGTGTTGCTGAGTATATTAATTATTTTGTAGCCCCACGTACAAGAACCTCAAATGTCTGTATTTTTGTATCGGAAAGATTACGATAGTCATGTATTGGTGTCTAGGGTTAGGGTTAGGGTTAGGGTTAGGGTTAGGGTTAGGGTTAGGGTCATGCATTGGTGTCTAGGGTTAGGGTTAGGGTTAGGGTCATGTATTGGTGTCTAGGGTCAGGGTTAGGGTTAGGGTCATGTATTGGTGTCTAGGGTTAGGCTTAGGGTTAGGGTCATGTATTGGTGTCTAGATGAACATAGGGAATGACAATAGTAGAATTATTTTAAGACGGACGTTTTTCACGCGAACCATGCCTCAAAGACGACGTCACAGTTGGATCGCAGTTGGATCGAGGCGCACGTGTTGGTGGCCATTATGGCCATACTTTTTCCTCCTTCCATGTACGTGAGGGGGTGGGGGCGATTAATTTTACTAGTTTACTAATTTAGCATCTCTTTCACTCAAACATAAAAAAAATACTGGTAAATATGTAAAACCAAAAACGGGAGAGGAAATTCTGACCTGTTGAAGGAGTCATAGGTGGAACGTTCGTCGGCAGTTGAGAGGAGAATGGCAGATTGACAAGGAAGGGATAACATCAGGTGGGGGTGGGGGGTGGGGAGGGCACTGTGGCGAATGGGAAGGTGAGCACAAATCAGTATAGAGAATAAGAGAGTTGTAGAGGCTTAGGAAGGGATAACAAATCAGGTGGGGGTGGGGGTGGGGAGGGGACTGTGGCGAATGGGAAGGTGAGCACAAATCAGTATAGAGAAGAAGGAGAGTTGTAGAGGCTTAGGGCCAAAGAAGCCACATTGTAGAGTAGTGAGTATGAAATCACATCAATGTGTTAGGAAGAAGAAAAACAGGAAGAATAAGAAAGGGGAGGGGGGAAGTGTGTGTGTGTGTGTGTGTGTGTGTGTGTGTGTGTGTGTGTGTGTGTGTGTGTGTGTGTGTGTGTGTGTGTGTGTGTGTGTGTGTGTGTGTGTGTGTGTGTGTGTGTGTGTGTGTGTGTGTGTGTGTGTGTGTGTGTGTGTGTGTGTGTGTGTGTGTGTGTGTGTGTGTGTGTATGTGTGTGTAGAAGGGGTGGGATGGTTATACAGACCTATCATTTGAAGGGAAATCACATACAGGCATACACACAAATGTTTGATGCACATGGTTACAGGCACAATCCTTTTTTGTTTTGTTTCGTTTGTGCTCTGTTCTTTTCCTTCCTTACTTCATTTTCCCCACCCTTCTTTCTTTCCTTCTTTCCTTTGTTTGCCGCCTGCTACGTCCGTGAACTTGTCAACATCTGGTCCCGAGGAGTTGTGTTTTACATTCGGACATCATTCGTATCGCAAAATACAACACAATCACTTACTAACTGCTCATTAATCAATATTTCATTGTGTTTTATTATGATTGGCTCACGTCGTTTTTTTTAAAACAAAGTGAGTCTATAGTATCGTACATGTTCGGTTGTGTGTCTCTCTCTGTGTGTGTGTGTGTGTGTGTGTGTGTGTGTGTGTGTGTGTGTGTGTGTGTGTGTGTGTGTGTGTGTGTGTGTGTGTGTGTGTGTTGCGTCCGTGGCCCCGACCTTTAACCTTAACTCAAACCTTAACGTTGTCATTTTCTCTAAACATATAAGGCGTTAGAGGGTTAAAGTTAGCAGGATACTTGATTTTGACGTGAGCCTTCAAGTCACGACGATCAAAGCAGTCAGATACATTGATAAAGAACAAAATAAAGATAATCATTTGTTGCAGAGATTACTGTTGTGCAACCTTTAACCTTGACTCAGTCACACTCTTCAAACTAAAGAAGACTCTCACTCTCCACTGAAACTTTAACGTTGTCATTTTCTCAAAAAAACATAAGATGTTAGAGGGTTAAAGTTAGCAGGATACTTGATTTTGACGTGAGCCTTCAAGTCATGGCGATCAAAGCAGTCAGATACATCGGTAAGGAACAAAAGAAAGAAAATCATTTGTTGCAGAGATTACTGTAACTGTTGTGTTGTACCGAGTAGGAGATACATACTGGAAAGAAGACTCTCCATTAGATATACAAAAACGCTCTTTAAAAAGAAACACAAGACTTCAGGTGTGTACAAATAGGTACATTTTAACGTCGTCAACTTATATTTTCTGTAACAAATGGATGTACCGAGTGTGTGCGTTGACGACCCGGTTGTTTAGCTTTATTTGCGCCTTCGAGTAACGGTTGTTCGTGGTCATTCGCACATCATCTCTGCGCATAGCTTAGCCTACCGCACTTCCGGCAACAAGGCCTAGGCCTAGAGAATAAGAGATCTCATGCCTTACCTCATAATCAAGACGACGTACTTAACATTTAGCCCACATTCATTTCAGTCTTGAAAAAAAAAATACGGAAAATCCAGGGTTCGTCGATTTCACTGCCTTCGACGTACGAATCCTTTGTTAGGCCTAGACGATTGATCACCATGTGCTAAGACTGTACAGGGGAAGATAAACATGGATGAGCTTGCTGGCTGTGACCTTGACCTTTGCTTTGTGGCAGGGGGGGGGGAATTAACGAAACGAAAATAAAATATTAGGACTAATATAAAATATCTTACAGAAATGTAGATGATGTGGAACAAGTTTTCATCGCATGAACAATCAGTTTAAAACAGTAACAGATCAGGAGTATGGCCTTACGAATCACGCAACTTCAATTATTAATTTTCTAAGTGTAAGAGGCTTAGACCCACAGGCAAAGACTGTAGGCCTACTACAGGTGTCCGTAGACCCCCCTTAACCCGGCGGGGTGGGGGTGGGGGTGGGGTGGGGTGGGGGGTGATTAGTCACTTGTTTTTCTGAAAGCTTGGTCAATATGCTTTTCAATTTTACTTGTTTGCCAAAAATAAAAATAGGGCTCCACTATGTTGCATGCGCATACATATAATTAAATTTTAAAGAAAGGGGTAGGGGTAATTTAATGCATAGAAATAATTTTAATTTACACAGTAAAATAAAAATTAATTCTGTTTTCAGATGCACAAGTGTCTACATAACAGTATTCTCTCTATACAGGCATGGGAATTGTCATGGGAATTCCCATGCCTGCTATAGTAATAAAAATCAGACGTGAGCCTTGCAGTGTAATTTACTGCTACAAACTTAAGAACTTCCAATTAGCGAGTTCTATTGTAGAATTAAGCACACATGGTTTACACTTTTCTGGCAAGTATCTCGAACGGTGGCTGCCAGAACAGCCTGTCTGTCTTCTTTAGTCCTCTTGTGATAGACTTCGTGCAGGCATCCCTCCATTACTAGTGTCATTGCAGTCAGACTAGGCAGTGTGGCTAGTTCACTATCCCTCCATTACTAGTGTCATTGCAGTCAGACTAGGCAGTGTGGCTAGTTCACTATCCCTCCATTACTAGTGTCATTGCAGTCAGCCGACTAGCACTGTGGACACACTGTACGCCAGTCAGTGATCACCACTGTAGGCAGTGTGGCTAGTTCACTATCCCTCCATTACTAGTGTCATTGCAGTCAGCCGACTAGCACTGTGGACACACTGTACGCCAGTCAGTGATCACCACTGTAGGCAGTGTGGCTAGTTCACTATCCCTCCATTACTAGTGTCATTGCAGTCAGACTACTAGCACTGTGGACACACTGTACGCCAGTCAGTGATCACCACTGTAGGCAGTGTGGCTAATTCACTATCCCTCCATTACTAGTGTCATTGCAGTCAGCCGACTAGCACTGTACGCCAGTCAGTGATCACCACAGTAGGCAGTGTGGCTAATTCACTATCCCTCCATTACTAGTGTCATTGCAGTCAGCCGACTAGCACTGTACGCCAGTCAGTGATCACCACTGTAGGCAGTGTGGCTAATTCACTAACCCGAGGGAAATACAGACAGGAAGTGTATTCAATACATATTTTATATATACATTTTTCCCTTGCCCCATTTCCCTCCCCCCAAAAGCCACATCTCCACTCTCTGGACCAAAACAAAGCCCAACAACCCCACATGCTGCAGCACAGTGCTTCCAAGACTGAATCATGACGTTGTTTTAGCACACTAAGCTGTCCATGTTGAAAATCGTCTTCAACATTCCCCTCTTTACAGACTGAACCATGGCTTTCTTAGCATACTAAGCTGTCCATGTTGAAAATCGTCTTCAACATTCCCCTCTTTACAGACTGAACCATGGCTTTCTTAGCACACTAAGCTGTCCATGTTGAAAATCGTCTTCAACATTCCCCTCTTTACAGACTGAACCATGGCTTTCTTAGCATACTAAGCTGTCCATGTTGAAAATCGTCTTAAACATTCCCCTCTTTACAGACTGAACCATGGCTTTCTTAGCATACTAAGCTGTCCATGTTGAAAATCGTCTTCAACATTCCCCTCTTTACAGACTGAACCATGGCTTTCTTAGCATACTAAGCTGTCCATGTTGAAAATCGTCTTCAACATTCCCCTCTTTACAGACTGAACCATGGCTTTCTTAGCATACTAAGCTGTCCATGTTGAAAATCGTCTTCAACATTCCCCTCTTTACAGACTGAACCATGACTTTCTTAGCACACTAAGATGTCCATGTTGAAAAGTGTTTTCAACATTCCGCTTCAACATTCCCCTCTTTACAGATTGAAAGTGTCTTCAACATTCCGCTTCAACATTCCCCTCTTTACAGATTGAAAG
>CM065681.1:96532052-96542052 GCA_017654935.2 Phymorhynchus buccinoides
TGTCTGTCTGCCTGTCTGTCTGTCTGTCTGTATTTGTCTTTCTATGTGTCCCTGTATTTGTCTGTCACTATCTGTCTGTGCAACTTTATGTGTCTCTGTCTCTCTGTGTCTCTGTCTCTCTGTCTGGATTTGCTTGAGGTCAACTGATAGTGACTTCTAAGAACAATGCATGCCACTTAGTCAATGAAATCTATTTAGCATGGCATTAATTCAATGAAATCTATTTAGCATTGCAAAATAAACAATATGGCTGTGTATGTCATTCTCTCCCTTTTCTTCACTCCCCCTCAGTCTCTGTCTGTCTGTCTCTCTCCCCGGACTCTCCCCCCCCCCTTTCTCTCCCCCCTCTCTCTCTCACTCTCTCTCCCCCTCTCTCTCTCTCCCTCTCTCTCTTTCCCACTCTATCTCTCCCCCCCCTCTCTCTCTCTCCCCCCTCTCTCTCTCTCCCCCTCCCACTCTCTCTCCCCCTCTCTCCCCCCTCTCTCTCCCCCTCTCTCTCTCTCTCCCCCTCTCTCTCTTTCCCCCCTCTCTCTCTCTCCCCCTCTCTCCCCCCCTCTCTCTCTCCCCCTCTCTATCCCCCCCTCTCTCTCCCTCGTGTCTCCGATGCTGGTCAACAGTAGTGACCTCATGATGTGATTGATTTGCATTGAAAATTAAAGTCGTCTGACATTACCAACTAGTGATCTCTCTCTCTCTCTCTCTCTCTCTCTCTCTCTCTCTCTCTCTCTCTCTCTCTCTCTCTCTCTCTCTCTCTCTCTCTCTCTCTCTCTCTCTCTCTCTCTCTCTCTCTCTCTCTCTCTCTCTCTCTGTGTTTGTGTGACTGTATGTGTGTAAGAGAAAGAGATAGAGAGAGAGACAGAGACAGAGAGAGGACGGGATGGAGAGAGAGAGAGCGGGGGGGGGGGGGAGTACAATCATGTTGTGTGTTATAATTGTTATTTGTTCCTTACCATGTATTCGTGTTTTTCATATTGATTGTGTATTTCTGTACACTTGAAATCAAACTGTCTTTGAAATTAAAAGAAGTTGCTTACCATAGACGCAGTCCAGAGGTTCATCACGGCATCCAGCAAGAAGGTGACTGCTCTCCTACACTGCAGAATGCTGTGACTGAGTGAGATGGTACCAGGGACCACAACCAGTCTCACTGCTCAGCCGGTTAATGGAGCTTGATTAAACTGAATAGCACTGTTGAAATCCAGACAAGTCATTACACTTCTGCAGAGTACGATTTGTCGTGACTTGGAATGGGCACGAGGGGCTCCCAGCGAAATCACCATCACTGTGACATTGTGAAATCATGGAAACAAAATCACTGCTTTTCCAAGCTGACGATTTACCCTCAACCCAGTTGTTGAAGTCAATGTAACTGTGTGAGAGGCGCACACACTAACCCTATCCACAGTGCTGAGGTCAACAAACAGGCCTAGCTGAGGTCAATGTAACTGTGTGAGAGAGGCGCACACACTAACCCTACCCACAGTGCTGAGGTCAACACACAGGCCTAGCTGAGGTCAAGGTAACTGTGTGAGAGGCGCACACACTAACCCTATCCACAGTGCTGAGGTCAACAAACAGGCCTAGCTGAGGTCAAGGTAACTGTGTGAGAGGCACACACTAACCCTATCCCCAGTGGTCAACACACAGGCCTAGCTGAGGTCAAGGTAACTGTGTGAGAGAGGCGCACACACTAACCCTATCCACAGTGCTGAGGTCAACACACAGGCCTAGCTGAGGTCAAGGTAACTGTGTGAGAGGCACACACTAACCCTATCCCCAGTGGTCAACACACAGGCCTAGCTGAGGTCAAGGTAACTGTGTGAGAGGCACACACTAACCCTATCCCCAGTGGTCAACACACAGGCCTAGCTGAGGTCAAGGTAACTGTGTGAGAGGCACACACTAACCCTATCCCCAGTGGTCAACACACAGGCCTAGCTGAGGTCAAGGTAACTGTGTGAGAGGCGCACACACTAACCCTATCCACAGTGCTGAGGTCAACACACAGGCCTAGCTGAGGTCAAGGTAACTGTGTGAGAGGCACACACTAACCCTATCCCCAGTGGTCAACACACAGGCCTAGCTGAGGTCAAGGTAACTGTGTGAGAGGCACACACACTAACCCTATCAACACACAGGCCTAGCTGAGGTCAAGGTAACTGTGTGAGAGGCACACACTAACCCTACCCACAGTGGTCAACACACAGGCCTAGCTGAGGTCAAGGTATGAATTCAGTGCACACCACTGCACGCTACTAATTTATAATTGCGCTTTCACAAAGGAATTGTGGAATCGAAACATGGCAAAAATAACAGGCAACAGGGGGATATTCAGAGATACAACAATCAGTCACACAAACATCGCCTCTGGCTGCGACGCACTCTTCAGGTGGGAGCAACCCGGATTTCACAGAGACGCCTATGTGACTATAACATACCTAATACCTGAAAACGTTATTTACACAAATTACAGCCTGCTGACGATTTTAAGCGTTGCCTATTTGCAGAACAGTGCTATTTGACTCCAAACTGACTGGAGGCCTAAGGCGTGGAGATGCCGTCGTTAAAGGGGCACCCTGACGGATGAGTGTTTGCAAGAACCACGTCAAGATCACCAGAAAGACAGCCTTTTCAAGGATCGGAACACTCACTTTGGTATTGGGTATTATTAGGTATTAGGTACTTTATAGTCACAGAGGCGTCTCTGTGAAATTCGGATTGCTCCCACATGGAGAGCGCGTCGCAGCCAGAGGCGCGCCACCCAATTTGTTTATTTTGCATGCGATGTTTATGTGACTGGTGAAGAAGGAAAGGGAGGGGGGTAAATGTTGACCAAATGACATTTTTTCGTTGCCACTGGGTTTAACGTGCGCTAAGTACATGGGCACACGGAACCTCGGTTTATCGTCTCATCCGAAAGACTCCACGTTCAGACCGTTAAGGCCTTGAGTAAAGTGAGAGGAAAAATCCTCTGTACCCATGTTCGAACTCGGTTTTACTTGACACGAGCTCTGGTTTCCTAGAACTCAAACCGTCAAAACGGCGATTCCTCCTTGGCGGAGTTGCCGGAGAAAGAAGCCATTTTAGACGGGGTGGGTGGAGGCCACTCGATGTGGTTGAAGCTTTTTCTTCTTTGTAGTGCAGTAAAACAAATTTGGAGAACAATTCCTTTGTTGTGAGCGAAACTCCTTTTGGTAAACTGTATACAATTTTAAAATAAGGCTTCTATTGTGGACATTTCGTGCAAACGATTTGGTCTGACTCAGTCGGCCATTATAATTTGACTTCAAGCACCTCCGCCAAGGAAGAATCGCCAATTTGACGGATTGATTTCTAGGAAACCAGAGCAAAGTGAGTGTTGCGATCTCTGTAAAGGGTGTTTTCCTGGTGATCTCGCCGTGTTTCTAGCAAAAGCGCATCCGCCAGGGTGCCCCTTAAAACGCTATGTCAATATCATAGCACAGCGCAAAGCACACACATTACAAAGCGACACTGTCACTCTAAGTCGACTTCCAATTAACTGACGTGCCAAGCGACACTGAACTATTGACTCTGCCCCGTCACACACACGGGACACATCCACGGAGTTCACCGCTGTGTCAGTGAGTCCTCACCCTGGGGGAGAAAAACAACACACTACAAATCCTGGAAAATGGCGCGTGACAGTTGTGGCCGTCAATTGCCTTCACTCCACCCGGAGTCCTTGGAGATAAAGGCAGGCCAGGCAGTGACAGGAACAAAGACACCCGCCACACGAACAAAGACACACACACACACACACACACACACACACACACGCACACGCACACACACACACACACACACACACACAGAGTGACACACTCGTGGCAGGCTGCTAGCCTAACGTAGTTGTAAATCAATGGTGAATCAATCCTCTACGAGCGGCAAGGCAACAAACTCATACTCCACATCAATCAAGGCAACTAGCTCATACTCCACATCATTCAAGGCAACTAACTCATAATCCACATCATTCAAGGCAACTAACTCATACTCCACATCATTCAAGGCAACAAACTCATACTCCACATCATTCAAGGCAACTAACTCATACTCCACATCATTCAAGGCAACTAACTCATACTCCACATCATTCAAGGCAACTAACTCATACTCCACATCATTCAAGGCAACTAACTCATACTCCACATCATTCAAGGCAACTAACTCATACTCCACATCATTCAAGGCAACTAACTCATACTCCACATCATTCAAGGCAACTAACTCATACTCCACATCATTCAAGGCAACTAACTCATACTCCACATCATTCAAGGCAACTAACTCATACTCCACATCATTCAAGGCAACTAACTCATACTCCACATCATTCAAGGCAACTAACTCATACTCCATAGCATTATGTCGCCTTATAAACCTACATCACACAGCCCGGCTAACTCGCTAAAGTCAATAAAACACACATACGCACTAACACAGGCGCATGAACACACGCACGCACGCAGATATTTACAAATCTAGTTTTCTTTACTCGGGTGGAAACTTATGGAATCAATTACCAAAATATTTAAAATGTATAAAAAACAAGAATCAGTTTAAGAAAAAACTCAAAGCTCACCTCATGAACAGTAACGTTTTGTAAGAAGAATCCAATGAATAATGTTTACTGCATATTTTATTGATTCCATATAAATTATGGTGTTTTTTCCTCTACCAATGATTTTTAAATAAAACTAATGTAAGTCGTTGCAGCTATCCACTTTGTTAATCTGTTGCCTGCTATCCACTTTGTTAATCTGTTGCCTGCTATCCACTTTGTTAATCTGTTGCCTGCTTATATTTCCTTCATAATGACCCAAAGTGGAATTGCTACTGAATTGATTTTTTTAATAATGTTTCATAAACATTGCCCTGTTATATATTTTATGCTATTGTATATATGTATATGAATTAGGATGTATATTTGCGTGTGTGTGCGCGCGCGCGCGCGCGAGAGAGAGAGAGAGAGAGAGAGAGAGAGAGAGAGAGAGAGAGAGAGAGAGAGAGAGAGAGAGAGAGAGAGAGAGAGAGAGAGAGAGAGAGAGAGAGAGAGAGAGAGAGAGAGAGAGAGGTGTACATATTGTGTGAGTGCGGGCATTTTTGCAAGCATATAGTTTGTTTACGCTTTGTTTTTTTGTTTTTTGTTTTTTTATTATTGCATGCTCATTTCTCGTCATTTATTTATTTATTTGTGTTATAGATGGCTTGATGTAAACAAGCAAACATTATTGCTTATTCAATGTACCATCTAAAAATAAAAATGTTGACTTTGACTTTGACTTTGACATGCACTACACACAGATACGCGCTTTACTTAGTATCGGTGAGGTAAACTCAAGGGCAAAAGAAACGCAAATGAAACACGAACAGTTCAAACGCTGTTTTCAGTGCTTAACCTATTATTTATAGACTTTGTGATGAAATAATATCGTAGCCCAGTGTCTGAACGCTGATGCAATATGAAAGTATCACGCACAGCATTACAAATGCGCCGATGGGAGACTGTTTCAGACGGTACATGCCATTTGAGTGAAATGGTCAAATGTGACGCACTTGCACACCGTGTCGATAACATTAAATGATATAGGAGCATTCAGACATGATCAATGAACAAAACCGCGCCCTGAATTTTCATCTCATTCCTGTTATTTGCGCGTAAAATAAATCCAAATATTTTACCCCAAAACGCGCATTTTGCCCTCTGGCCTCTTATAGGTAAACAATGACGTCATGGGGGTTACAAATGTTATGAAAGACATTACTGTCACTATACTCAATCACAATACCAATTTCAGGTTATTTGGTGGGGAAGTTCCTTAGGCAGAAGCTGTTATGTCTTGTGTCAAGAAAGTAGGGCTAAGCCGCCATATTGGACAGTCACGTGGTTTCTGATAGACTGCTGAAGCTGTAGAACTTTCTGAAGACCCTCAACATGCTTGCCTTTTGTTTTTATTGCCGACGATACGTTAAAATAACCTACTGTTTACATCCTCCATGTTTTTGTAAACTACCCCATCGATCTTGTGATTTGGCCTTGTCACGTGACCTGTGACACATTTATCCCCAAACACTAATAGCTCTGTTATCATTATGGAAAATCATGCGAAAAGAGAAATAAGTGCGTTGGGAAAAACATGTTTGTGGACCAATTTTTCACTGGTCATGTGACCAGAGCCTATCGCAAAATCAATGGGGTAGTGTACAACAGTATGGAGGATGGTCAGAGTCAAAATGTTTTAAGTATCATTGGCATTAAAAGTTGCAAACATGCTAAGGGTCTTCAGACAGTTCTACAGCTATGACGTCATCGTTGATCTCTGAGAGGCCAGAGGGCAAAATTCCCGATAGAAGTGGGTTGGAAATTTAGGGCGTGGTTTTATTCATTAGCCATGTCTGAATGCTCCTATACCATTTAATGTCATCGACACGGTGTGCAAGTGCGTCACATTTGACCATTTCACTCAAACGTCACGTGCCGTCTTAAACGGTATCCCATCGGCACATTTGTAATGCAGTGCATGATATTTTTTATATTGCATCAGCGTTCAGACACTGGGCTACGATATTATTTCATCACAAAGTTTATAAATAATAGGTTAAACACTGAAAACAGTGCTTGAAATGTTCGCGTTTTATTACCAACCGTGATCGTAGAGAGCGGATTGGTAATGTTTTCACTCGTGTCTGAGGTGGTGTTTGTATGTTTGTATGTATCCTCTCTAGCGTTTGAACGGATGGACTTAGGGTGCTCAAATTTTGCATGCGGGTAGGTAGTAGGAAGATCTAGGCCGAGTGCGATAATGAAGGTTATGGGTCAAAGGTCAAGGTCACTGGAGCCGAATAACGCTGCCGCGCGGTTGGTGATTTAGCGTCTTAACGCTCTAGTTTGCGTTTCTTTTGCCCCAGAGTTTAGTTTGGTAAAACAGTGCTGTATGTCACGAACGTTGTGTAAACCATTCAGCAGTAAAACAGTGCTGTATGTCACGAATACTGTGTAAACCATTCATCAGTAAAACAGTGCTGTATGTCACGAACGTTGTGTAAACTATTCAGCAGTAAAACAGTGCTGTATGTCACGAACGTTGTGCAAACCTTTCAGCAGTAAAACAGTGCTGTATGTCACGAATACTGTGTAAACCATTCATCAGTAAAACAGTGCTGTATGTCACGAACGTTGTGCAAACCATTCAGCAGTAAAACAGTGCTGTATGTCACGAACGTTGTGTAAACCAGTCAGCAGTAAAACAGTGCTGTATGTCACGAACGTTGTGCAAACCATTCAGCAGTAAAACAGTGCTGTATGTCACGAATACTGTGTAAACCATTCAGCAGTAAAACAGTGCTGTATGTCACGAACGTTGTGCAAACCATTCAGCAGTAAAACAGTGCTGTATGTCACGAATACTGTGTAAACCATTCAGCAGTAAAACAGTGCTGTATGTCACGAACGTTGTGCAAACCATTCAGCAGTAAAACAGTGCTGTATGTCACGAACGTTGTGCAAACCATTCAGCAGTAAAACAGTGCTGTATGTCACGAACGTTGTGCAAACCATTCAGCAGTAAAACAGTGCTGTATGTCACGAACGTTGTGCAAACCATTCAGCAGTAAAACAGTGCTGTATGTCACGAACGTTGTGCAAACCAGTCAGCAGTAAAACAGTGCTGTATGTCACGAACGTTGTGTAAACCAGTCAGCAGTAAAACAGTGCTGTATGTCACGAACGCTGTGTAAACCAGTCTAGCAGTAAAACAGTGCTGTATGTCACGAACGCTGTGCAAACCAGTCAGCAGTAAAACAGTGCTGTATGTCACGAACGTTGTGTAAACCAGTCAGCAGCAAAACAGTGCTGTATGTCACGAACGTTGTGTAAACCAGTCTAGCAGTAAAACAGTGCTGTATGTCACGAACGTTGTGCAAACCAGTCTAGCAGTAAAACAGTGCTATATGTCACGAACGCTGTGTAAACCAGTCTAGCAGTAAAACAGTGCTGTGTGTCACGAACGCTGTGTAAACCAGTCAGCAGTATATGTCACGAACGTTGTGCAAACCAGTCTAGCAGTAAAACAGTGCTGTATGTCACGAACGTTGTGCAAACCATTCAGCAGTGAAACAGTGCTGTATGTCACGAACGTTGTGTAAACCATTCAGCAGTAAAACGAGTGAGCCAATGAAACTCATCACCGACAGTATTGGATTTCATGCTACATTCTTCACATATCCTATTCTCTCTGATCTCACCCTCTCTTCTTCCAACTTTGATCGGCAAATTCATAACTACTACAACGAAATTTTATTAATGGATAAATGTGTATATCTGGAAGCTGTGTTATGCATTTTTCTCTGCCAAACTCACTTTTTATGCTTTTATAAAACACGCAAAACAATTGGAATATTATTTAGACACACACACACACACACACACACACACACACACACACACACACACACACACACAAACACACACACACACACACACACTGACACACACACACACACACACACACACACACACACACACACACACACACACACACACACACACACACACACACACACACACACTGACACACACACACACACACACAAATACATTCATCATTTCTGATTAAATAAGTCCTAGCGACTGGGTTAGCACAGACATAATAATAATAATAATAATAATAATAATAATAATAATATTAATAATAATAATAATAACACATGATATAGCGCTTTACCTCCAGTAATCCCAAAGCGCGTTACAAGGAAATGCTCATCAACAAGCATAGTTATTTCAACAGAATAGTGTTCAAGAATGACACAAACCAGCAGCAAAACATGCACGATATCAATAGGAATATGATACGCAAGCAGCCATGCTTTTGTAATTAACCTCAGCCATGTTAAACAATAATAAAGAGGTAACAGATAATAAAGAGGCCGCGATGCCTGTGTCCTAATCATTGACAGTGACGTAACCTACTGATTTCAGAAAAGTTGTAGGAAAACAATTGCTTTTGGTCGGTATAAGCTTTTTTTTAAAATGATTAAAAAAAAAAGGTTAGAACATAGAACGAGAACAACAAACTAGAACTATGGCCTGAGCGAATCAACCAAATATGGGAATTAAATCTGTTTCAATGACATAAAGCGCAACTGATTATCAATCTGCTATTCCTCTTCGATAAAAAAAAAAGGTCACACCAAACCGAAAATCAATCAGAATTCAGATGCCGATAGTATTCCACTAACGTGACTACCACCCATAACATGACACTCTTTAGTTAGCTTACCAACGCACACTGAACACCTTTCCCCTCTTCTCAGTCTTGTTCCTTCCTCTTGGTATTTGTCTTCTTCGTTTCACTCTTTTCTGGCAAGACACACCTTGGCTAATGAGAGAAATAGCAACAAGCCGAAATACCAATCAGTGTATGTCAAAGGTCACATGTTGGCTTCGGGTCCCTTTCCTTTCCTTTCATTCCCACACACTGTTCCCAGCCACACTGAACGGCCGGTGGAGCACAAAAAGAAACGGTATACTGAGGCATAGATGACTACGACTGAGTGAAAGAAGACCTTGCAAAGGAAGCAGAAACAACAAACAGCAGACTGATCACTGACACACACACACGCTGCTTCTATCACTTCAGGTGATGCAGTCTAGGGCCTATTGCTTTGGCAAAAACATCGACTGAGAGATTTAGAATGAGAACACGCCTCTTTTCACCTCGCTAAGTTGGACATAGAGTTGTAAGCCACCACTTTCTACCTTCAATCGCACGCACTGCACGTAAACACACACCGAGGAAGAAGCACAGAGGCACGCGCACTCCCACTCACGTGCTTTGCACGTTCCTTTGCGCTACGCGCCCTCAGTCTCTCCCTCTCTGTCTCAGTTCTCAGGTCGCGGCTGGCTGCTGTCCCTTCTTTGCACGCTCTCTGCTGCTGTCTTCTCTCTGCTGCTGTCTGCTGCTGTCTTCTCTCTACACGC
>CM065681.1:96547052-96554552 GCA_017654935.2 Phymorhynchus buccinoides
CTAATCATAACTGTGGACTGACCAGCCATTGATGAGGTCCTTAGAGACATTGTGTGCTGCACTAATCCTAACTGGACTGACCAGCCCTTGATGAGGTCCTTAGAGACATTGTGTGCTACACTAATCCTAACTATGAACTGACCAGTACTTCCAGAGACCAACGTCTGACTGACCAGCCATTGAGATACCATATTCTACAAATATGGAGTTACCATCACATAAATCGTTTTACGTTTACGGTGACACAATTGTTATGATAACATATGAATACAAGTTACAAGTGTCTCGATAACATATGAATACAAGTTACAAGTGTATCGAGAACATATGAATACAAGTTACAAGTGTATCGATAACATACGAATACAAGTTACAAGTATATCATCAACAAGAGCAAAAAAGAAAAAAAAATCAAAGAAGAATGAAGAGAGAAAGAGAGACAGAGAGGGAGAGGGAGAGGGATGGGAGGGAGAGAGGGAGAGAAAGATAGAGAGAAGGACAGACAGAGAGAGAGAGAACACTGGGACACTGGAACATTGGAACATTGGAATGTTCATATCACAAGACAGAGAGAGAGAGAGAGAGAGAGAGAGAGAGAGAGAGAGAGAGAGAGAGAGAGAGAGAGAGAGAGAGAGAGAGAGAGAGAGAGAGAGAGAGAGAGAGAGAGAGAGAGAGAGAGAGAAGAAGAAGAAGCGGAAGCTTAATCAGATAGGCCACAGCCCCTTCTGATGGGGTTACAAAACATCATGAATAAAAATGACAATAAACAGTAACACAACATTACCTAACATTACACTGATGATAAGGAGTAAAACAATCCGAGTTTAGCTCAGTAATGTACTGCGTCGCTTGAAGGCTTTATAAACATATAAACAAACTTTCTTAAGCAACATTTCATTCTGATTCGCTAATAACAATGTAACATTAACCAAACTAACATATTTCCTTGGTAGCAAATTATCTCGTAGGTCTTGGTAAGCTGGACAACAAACGACATTTATGAGACAGCATATCCGAAATTCCAAATCTTAATTTAGTTAACTGTTGTTTTTTAGATGTCTATCAATATCAAGTAACAAGTATGATTCACAGTCCCATGAAGATTTAAATGAACTATAAAAAGGGAAATATGTCGCTATTAAATACACGATCCTCCCACCCTTGCCATCTATTATCAATTAATCGTTGGCGAAGTTCTCCACACTAGACCAAATCCATTTTTATACAAAAAATCACGAATATCTGAGACCCAAGACCGTTTACCCTTTTCTTCTAACCCTAATAGCATTTTGTAGGCTTTGTATGGCAATCTATTATTATCCATGCTTACACATGTCAGTCAATATTTAATGCATCGTAAAATAATGCGAATTGATGTATGTAGGCTTTATATGGCAATCTATTATTATCCATGCTTACACATGTCAGTCAGTATTTAATGCATCGTAAAATAATGCGAATTGATGTATGTAGGCTTTATATGGCAATCTATTATTATCCATGCTTAAACATGTCAGTCAATATTTAATGCATCGTAAAATAATGCGAATTGATGTATGTAGGCTTTATATGGCAATCTATTATTATCCATGCTTACACATGTCACAATATTTAATGCATCGTAAAATAATGCGAATTGATGTATGTATTTATATGCAATCATCCATGCTTAACAGTCAGTATTTAATGCATCGTAAAATAATGCGAATTGATGTATGTAGGCTTTATATGGCAATCTATTATTATCCATGCTTACACATGTCAGTCGTATTTAATAATGCGAATTGATGTATGTAGGCTTTATATGGCAATCTATTATTATCCATGCTTACACATGTCAGTCAATATTTAATGCATCGTAAAATAATGCGAATTGATGTATGTAGGCTTTCGACCATGGTCAATCTATTATTATCCATGCTTACACATGTCAGTCAGTATTTAACATCGTTCATGTCAATATCCATGCTTACACATGTCAGTCAGTATTTAATGCATAAATGCTTACACATGTCAGTCAATATTTAATGCATCGTAAAATAATGCGAATTGATGTATGTAGGCTTTATATGCAATCTATTATTAATGCTTAAACATGTCAGTCAATATTTAATGCATCGTAAAATAATGCGAATTGATGTATGTAGGCTTTATATGGCAATCTATTATTATCCATGCTTAAACATGTCAGTCAATATTTAATGCATCGTAAAATAATGCGAATTGATGTATGTAGGCTTTCGACCAGTGTCCCCGTAAACAAGATCGTTTGGCGTTCTGGGCTGAACCCCTAAATGTTTTTTAAAGCAAATAAATGAACTTTTTCTATTAATATTACAGACTTACCCAAACCCCACAACTCAGCCCCATACTGAACAACTGGCTGGACTTGAGCATCAAATAATTTAGGAAATACCGTCAAAGAGTTATTGTTAACCAAGGTCCTGACAAGCTGCTGAAAAACTAAGACGAGTAGTAAAAAGGATACCAAGGTATTTATAACAATTCACAACCTTCATTTCCCTTCCATTAAACAAACATCTTTCCCTGGCCGACAAATAACCCCCTTTCTAAACACTACAATGTCACTTTTTCATATTAATCTTTAGTTGTAACTTGTTTGCCATAGAATTAAAATTATTTAACTGGGTTTGGAGGCCAACTGGTGTTTCAGACAATAAGGCTATATCATCGGCCAGTGAGAGAGAGAGAGAGAGAGAGAGAGAGAGAGAGAGAGAGAGAGAGAGAGAGAGAGAGAGAGAGAGAGAGAGAGGGGGGGGGGTGGGGATCTGCAAGCATTATGAACGTGTCCCTGTCTGTGGCGTCAGTGTGTGGTAAAGAATACCATGGCAGTGATGTATGTCTCCAAGCTAAGTTAGGTTATCAAAACTAGAGCCTGCTCCAAGCTGTTTTGCTATTAGTTCCCGACCTTCGGGAAGTATTGTCTTTGCTTAATCCGTCCGTCCGTGCGTCCGTGCGTGAGTGAGTACGTGCATGCGTCCGTCCGTCCGTGCGTGCGTGCGTGATTCTGGCTGTAAGCCAACACTGTTAGAACACCAAAACTAGTGTGCATCTAAAGCTGTCAGCCACCACTGTTATAACCTCAAACCTAGTGTGCACCTAAAGCTGTAAGCCAACACTCTTAGAACATCAACACTAGTGTGCACCTAAAGCTGTAAGCCAACACTGTTAGAACATCAACACTAGTGTACATCTAAAGCTGTAAGCCAACACTGTTAGAACATCAACACTAGTGTGCACCTAAAGCTGTAAGCCAACACTGTTAGAACATCAAACCTAGTGTGCACCTAAAGCTGTAAGCCAACACTGTTAGAACATCAACACTAGTGTGCATCTAAAGCTGTAAGCCAACACTGTTAGAACATCAACACTAGTGTGCACCTAAAGCTGTAAGCCAACACTGTTAGAACATCAACACTAGTGTGCACCTAAAGCTGTAAGCCAACACTGTTAGAACATCAAACCTAGTGTGCACCTAAAGCTGTAAGCCAACACTGTTAGAACATCAACACTAGTGTGCACCTAAAGCTGTAAGCCAACACTGTTAGAACATCAACACTAGTGTGCATCTAAAGCTGTAAGCCAACACTGTTAGAACATCAACACTAGTGTGCATCTAAAGCTGTAAGCCAACACTGTTAGAACATCAACACTAGTGTGCATCTAAAGCTGTAAGCCAACACTGTTAGAACATCAACACTAGTGTGCACCTAAAGCTGTAAGCCAACACTGTTAGAACATCAACACTAGTGTGCACCTAAAGCTGTAAGCCAACACTGTTAGAACATCAACACTAGTGTGCACCTAAAGCTGTAAGCCAACACTGTTAGAACATCAACACTAGTGTGCATCTAAAGCTGTAAGCCAACACTGTTAGAACACCAAAACTAGTGTGCATCTAAAGCTGTAAGCCAACACTGTTAGAACATCAACACTAGTGTACATCTAAAGCTGTAAGCCAACACTGTTAGAACACCAAAACTAGTGTGCATCTAAAGCTGTAAGCCAACACTGTTAGAACATCAACACTAGTGTACATCTAAAGCTGTAAGCCAACACTGTTAGAACATCAAAACTAGTGTGCATCTAAAGCTGTAAGCCAACACTGTTAGAACATCAACACTAGTGTGCATCTAAAGCTGTAAGCCAACACTGTTAGAACATCAACACTAGTGTGCATCTAAAGCTGTAAGCCAACACTGTTAGAACATCAAAACTAGTGTGCATCTAAAGCTGTAAGCCAACACTGTTAGAACATCAAAACTAGTGTGCATCTAAAGCTGTAAGCCAACACTGTTAGAACATCAACACTAGTGTGCACCTAAAGCTGTAAGCCAACACTGTTAGAACATCAACACTAGTGTGCATCTAAAGCTGTACAACCACAATGTAACAATTCAGCTTCTTTTTCACTTGATACAGAGAGACAACCAGCCAGATAGATAGACAGCCAGATATACGCACAGACAAGAGGACAACAAACAAACCCAGTAACTAACCAGTTGTCGTTTGCATCATGGAAAAACCCACCAATAACTGAGCAGTTGTCGATTGCATCAAGGAAAAACCACCAATAACTGAGCAGTTGTCGATTGAATCAGGGAAAACCCACCAATAACTGACCAGTTGTTCATTGAATCAAGGAAAACCCCACCAATAACTGACCAGTTGTCGATTGCATCAAGGAAAACCCCACCAATAACTGACCAGTTGTTCATTGAATCAAGGAAAACCCCACCAATAACTGACCAGTTGTTCATTGAATCAAGGAAAAACCCACCAATAGCTAACCAGTTGCCGATTGAATCAACAAAAACACACCAATAACTGACCAGTTGTTCATTGAATCAAGGAAAAATCACCAATAACTGGCCAGTTGTTCATTGCATCAAGGAAAACCCCAACAATAACTGACCAGTTGTCGATTGCATCAAGGAAAACCCCAACAATAACTGACCAGTTGTCGATTGCATCAAGGAAAACCCCAACAATAACTGACCAGTTGTCGATTGCATCAAGGAAAACCCCAACAATAACTGACCAGTTGTCGATTGCATCAAGGAAAACCCCAACAATAACTGACCAGTTGTCGATTGCATCAAGGAAAACCCCAACAATAACTGACCAGTTGTCGATTGCATCATGGAAAACCCCAACAATAACTGACCAGTTGTCGATTGCATCAAGGAAAACCCCAACAATAACTGACCAGTTGTCGATTGCATCAAGGAAACCCCCAACAATAACTGACCAGTTGTCGATTGCATCAAGGAAAACCCCAACAATAACTGACCAGTTGTCGATTGCATCATGGAAAACCCCAACAATAACTGACCAGTTGTCGATTGCATCAAGGAAAACCCCAACAATAACTGACCAGTTGTTCATTGCATCAAGGAAAACCCCAACAATAACTGACCAGTTGTCGATTGCATCAGGGAAAACCCCAACAATAACTGACCAGTTGTCGATTGCATCATGGAAAACCCCAACAATAACTGACCAGTTGTCGATTGCATCAAGGAAAACCCCAACAATAACTGACCAGTTGTCGATTGCATCAAGGAAAACCCCAACAATAACTGACCAGTTGTCGATTGCATCAAGGAAAACCCCAACAATAACTGACCAGTTGTCGATTGTGTTACGGGGCCTGACAGGTCTCGTCAGTTACAGTACGGAAGTGTAGTAGAGACTGGGAATAAACATGTATGGCTGGGCCAAATAGATTTCCTTTCTAGATCGGCCCCGTTGTTGTTGTTTTTCTTATCCCAAGTCAGGCGAAACCCGTGCAAATTGTGGGCGTACGTGTGTGAGTGTGTGTGTGTGTGTGTGTGTGTGTGTGTGTGCGTGCGTGTGTGTGTGTGTGTGTGCGTGTGCGTGCGTGTGCGTGCGTGTGCGTGTGTGCGTGTGCGTGTGTGCGTGTGCGTGTGTGTGTGTGTGTGTGTCCACAAGTCAGCTTTACTGAATTCGCATCCGGGGAAGATTCATTATGTTTCTGACACTCGAGGAGAGAAGATTCGAGAAGATTCGACGAGAGTCGGCACCTTCGGTGGTGTCGATTAGGGTTCAAACCCGCGTTCAAATCTTGAAACCGGTCGGCCTGGTAGAAAATACTCTCGAGCTTCGGGTCGTTCTTCAATGCAACGCCCAGAACAGAATCTCATCATTGGCGCCTTGAGGAAATCGTTGAATTTGGACGAGGCCAGGCCAATGCTCCATTTCACGGCTCGTTTGTGAGGTCAGTATCGGGATTATTATTCCGACAGTGTACATAGGTTATTTTCTTAGTGTGTTTAATTCATTTGAAGCCGCCACGGAGCTGTAAATTTCTGTAATCTTGGAAGAGGTTTGTTAAAAAAAAATTTAAGCTAAATTGATACAATTCTATCCCATGTATTTTGTTTACGGCAGAAAGGCTTCGCACCTGTTCTTCTGTTGTATTATATTCCCCTTGCAAGTCTAATATTTCAAGTTGGTAGCATTATCTCCCTTAGTTTATTGTTTTCTTATGTCCCCGCCAGCCGAGTCGTTTTATTTTGTTTTCTACGCCAGGGGGGTCGTTTTCAATGTTTGTTTTCCTGTTCGATGAATGCGTTAGTATTTAAGCTTTTGACTTTATCACTTCTTAGTTTGTTATGCTTTGTATTTGAGTTATCAAGTTGAACTGTAGTGTCACCAATTTTTCACAGTAAAAATTTGCAACAATGTACATTTTCGCAAAAGAATACATTGAATGATAATTTTTATAATTTTGTATAATTTCAAGTCAACTGTAAAGTTTAATAATTTTGAGTACTGATTTTCAGGACGTTTACTATAAGCGGTTCAAATGTCGGTACAGTTTATAACAAAATTTTCAGCACATTTAAAACTGCTTTGTTTATTCATTCTTGCCCATATTTTTGTTGTTATAAGTTTGTGTCTGGAATAATGTAAATTTTCAGTGAGAGAATGCACACTAGGGTAGATACTCTCCCTTTCCAAATTCTTCTCGGTCAGTTCAGCCTTTAGCAGTTTTGGTCGTTTTGGACTTCACTCCAAATTCTAAATTGTTATAGGTAATTCTTAAGTATGAAGGCTGACCTGTCCACTCCTGGCTGTCCCTCTTCTGGACTCCTAGCAATGACGCTAGACGAGGAGTGGCATGGGTCGCCTCACGCTTTGGCTTTGTTCAGAGAAACATCACTTCGCTCACTGTTCCAGCTAATTGCAAGGTTCTTGGTGAACCCCATCCTTCGACTCGACGAGGCCCACTACGACCTGTGACTACTAACCATTCATTTAGCGGGTTAGGTGGATTAGCGGGTAAGGTTGGGAGGGGTCTCAGGTTCAGTTGGTAGCTAGAGTCCCTTCTTGTTTATTCGTATTTGTTAATAAATTTGTTCGCGTCTCGTCTTTAAATGTTTTTGTTTCATTTGGTGAGAGTGGGCATGAACGAGATGTGAGAGTTGCCAGCTCTTGTTTGAACCCTACCCT
>CM065681.1:96562052-96579552 GCA_017654935.2 Phymorhynchus buccinoides
TGTTTTACAGGTGTAGATGATGAGATGTAATGATGGTGAAAACAGCAGAGTGTTTTACAGGTGTAGATGATTATATGTAATGATGGTGAAAACAGCAGTGTGTTTTACATGTGTAGATGATGAGATGTAATGATGGTGAAAACAGCAGAGTGTTTTACATGTGTAGATGATGAGATGTAATGATGGTGAAAACAGCAGTGTTTTACATGTGTAGATGATTATATGTAATGATGGTGAAAACAGCAGTGTGTTTTACATGTGTAGATGATGAGATGTAATGATGGTGAAAACAGCAGTGTGTTTTACAGGTGTAGATGATGAGATGTAATGATGGTGAAAACAGCAGTGTTTTACAGGTGTAGATGATGATATGTAATGATGGTGAAAACAGCAGTGTGTTTTACAGGTGTAGATGATGATATGTAATGATGGTGAAAACAGCAGTGTGTTTTACAGGTGTAGATGATTATATGTAATGATGGTGAAAACAGCAGAGTGTTTTACAGGTGTAGATGATGAGATGTAATGATGGTGAAAACAGCAGAGTGTTTTACAGGTGTAGATGATGAGATGTAATGATGGTGAAAACAGCAGTGTGTTTTACAGGTGTAGATGATGAGATGTAATGATGGTGAAAACAGCAGTGTTTTACATGTGTAGATGATGAGATGTAATGATGGTGAAAACAGCAGTGTGTTTTACAGGTGTAGATGATTATATGTAATGATGGTGAAAACAGCAGTGTTTTACATGTGTAGATGATGAGATGTAATGATGGTGAAAACAGCAGTGTTTTACATGTGTAGATGATGAGATGTAATGATGGTGAAAACAGCAGTGTGTTTTACAGGTGTAGATGATGAGATGTAATGATGGTGAAAACAGCAGTGTTTTACATGTGTAGATGATGAGATGTAATGATGGTGAAAACAGCAGTGTGTTTTACATGTGTAGATGATGAGATGTAATGATGGTGAAAACAGCAGTGTTTTACAGGTGTAGATGATGAGATGTAATGATGGTGAAAACAGCAGTGTGTTTTACAGGTGTAGATGATTATTATGTAATGATGGTGAAAACAGCAGTGTGTTTTACAGGTGTAGATGATTATATGTAATGATGGTGAAAACAGCAGTGTGTTTTACAGGTGTAGATGATTATATGTAATGATGGTGAAAACAGCAGTGTGTTTTACAGGTGTAGATGATGAGATGTAATGATGGTGAAAACAGCAGTGTGTTTTACAGGTGTAGATGATTATATGTAATGATGGTGAAAACAGCAGTGTTTTACATGTGTAGATGATGAGATGTAATGATGGTGAAAACAGCAGAGTGTTTTACAGGTGTAGATGATTATATGTAATGATGGTGAAAACAGCAGTGTTTTACAGGTGTAGATGATTATATGTAATGATGGTGAAAACAGGAGTGTTTTACAGGTGTAGATGATTATATGTAATGATGGTGACTTATGGTACGTGAGCGTAACAAAGGACGAAACAAGGAAAGAAGAAGATATTTTTACGTTTGTTAGAGAGGGTGGAGAGAGAGCGAGAGACAGAGAGAAATAGATAGAGACGAACAGACAGACAGACATACTGACAGACATACTGACAGACATACTGACAGACATACTGACAGACATACTGACAGACATACTGACAGACATACTGACAGACATACTGACAGACATACTGACAGAGCATGAGACAAAGAAAAGACAGAGAAAGAGGAAGGAAGTAATGCTTTACGCCCTCTTTGGCCTTTCGGCCATGTGGGGCAATAAGGTTTTACTTGGGGATATAAAGGAAGAGGGAGGGGGGGGGGGGGGGGGGGGGGAGGGGGAAGGGGAGTGATTCGGAGGATCTCAGCACACCGAAGTGAAGGCGGACCCACTGAAGGGGGGATACGCGAGACATCCTCGCGTCACCCCCGACAATGGGGCCGCCCCCTCCCGGAGGGAGATCGGCTCACGGACCACTTGGGAGGGGAGGGGACGGGGGAGTAGACACCCGGAGGTACTCAACCTTAAAAAGGGAGACCAGCGCTCGGGATACTATGGGGGAAGGGAGGGGGGGGGGGGAGGTGGGGGGGGGGGGGGGAGGGGGGGAGGGGAGGGAGGGGGGGGTAAAGAAAGGTTAACTTATTACTTTGACTTTTGTTTGTAACCGGGCTCGCATTTTACAGACTGACCTTTAAAATCTACCTAAAACGTTACTGTTTATAAAATTTCCACTGATGAGCATCTTCTCGAATTTATCGTTAAAATTTCCAGGACCACTGGTTAAAATTATACTTTTTATTAATAAAATCTTTTAAAATATCACGGAAGGTCTGTTAAAATCAGAGAACAAACAAACTATATACAGAACATATTTATTTATTATGATTTAGATGGTTCAATAAAAGATTGTAAAAGTTGATATGTGTGTGTTTATTTATGGGTAGCTGTAAAAAACAACAACTAAAGCGAAAATAAAGAAAAAAGATGTTGGGCCGGGTTCGAACCTCTGACCTGTAGTGTGAGTGTGCAGTGTCTTATCCTTTCGGCTGTTGCTCTATCTATTATATACAGGTTAAAATTATCTTTTTCAACTACTACCGCAGGGGGAGGTCTCCCATCTAAAACGTGGGATTCCCTATACCCTAAACTACTGCGGATTAAAAAGAATTGAATTAGTAAATTTTAATTATATACAAGTATATACATCCGACATGCCTATGTACAGCCATTTCTTCGACGGTAAAATATATACATTATTAAAACCGAACTCGAAGAATAAAAAGTAGGCAGTGAAGGCGAGTCTTGACTGGTATGTTCAAGGTGAGTGGTTTCTTAAAAGAAATAGGTTAAAATGGTGGCTTGTGTAAATAAGGGGTTAAGATGTTTCGTGCATTTGATATTTGATGGGAATGATTTGATGAGTACAGCTTTGATATGGAGTTAACTTTTGGTTTGGGTAATAATAGAGAGGGGGGTGGGGGTTGACCTGCGAACCGGGTATTAATATTTGATTTGGACATGGTGTTCACCCATGGAGGCCCGTGGGCAGTCCGGGGGTTAAAACTTTAATAAAATCTAGGATTATGTATAAAATGTAGAGTTTTTCAACTATAATTTAGTAAAAGATATTAGTGTTAAAATTTGTTTAAAAAATGATCGACTGCCAGTCCGTACGGAATAATAAGCTTGTTTATTAAGCCCCGAGGTGAGAACCTTCCGCGGGAGGCATATTAAGTTATATGTATGTTGAGGTGAGTATTGTTGAAAGAAATTTGTAGCCCATAGAGAGGGGGGAGGGGGCTTGGACTGGCCCCCCGTGAAGGGACGATAGAAGGAAAGAGGGGGGGGGGGGATCCCCAAAATTGTTGGGGATTTGTGAACCCCTGCGATGTGACAAGACCTCTCCATCTGGGTCTCAGGGGGGAGGGGGGATGGGTAGTGGTTGGCTAGACCTGGGGACCGGTCCAGGGAGATGCCGCTCATTCCGGGGGGGGAGCCCCCGGGGGGCGCCGTCCGGGCCCGCACGCCCCTGGTAGAGGCAATCGGGCGTACTGTCCCAGACGGCAACCCCCGGTGACTCGCTTGCCCCCGGAGACAAGGACCAGTTGGAAGTTGGGGGCGAGAGGGGCCGAGGTGACACCCCCCACCGGCCGGGCCACCGGCCAGAAGGAGCGGCGACACTAAAAGGAGCCGAAAGGGTTCCGTGCCCGCCTGCACCCCCGTCCGGCCCCCGGCCGATGGGGGGGAGCCACCCGAGTCACTAGGAGGTGGGAGTGAGACCCTTTGGAGAGGCAGCATACACCAGACCAGGGGTCACGGGGAGGGGCTATATTTGGAAAGGTATAGAGATAGCTTTAGAAATGGTGTCCAAAGGAAGCCTGGCCGAGGGCCTCCGCCAGCCATATTATTGATTGCCAGTCATCTGTTTGGCTTTGTATTATTGTTTGTTTTGTGAAGGGGATCTTGTTTGTTTTGAGTTTTGTTACTAATTTGTCTAATTCGGGGGTTATAATATGGCATTGTGTAAATAGGTGGTCTACTGTGAGGAAGTCTCCACATTCACACTTTAGTTCTTGGAATTTGTTATATGTGGCCTCGGTTCTAAGTCTGTAAATCATGGATAGAACGGGCCTAGGTACGGGGGGGAAAAGACCCCCTGTCACAATTTGGTGGTCCCAGGAGTGAGCCGCACAACGGGTCTCTAGTTCCCGAGCCCACCCCTGGAAAGAGGTTTTCTTGAGTGCTGATTTAATTTCGGAGGTTGAAAGTTTGATATTAATTTTGGTTCCGGACCGACCAAGGGCCGCCTCTTTGGCGGCCCCGTCGGCCCGGTCATTGCCGTATAGGCCACAGTAGGAAGGGATCCAGCCTAGCGAGATGTCAGTTCCCTTAATTGTTATTTGGTGTATAAGGAAATTAATTTCTTGTATGACAGAGCGTCTATTGTTGGTGTCCCCCACTAGAGCTTGAATAGATGAGAGTGAGTCTGTTAGTATGACTACACTCCGTGGGGGGTTTGGAAAGTTATTGGTGTATGAGCATGCTTCTAATATAGCCCAGAGTTCGGCACTAAAAATTGATATATTATTATTGAGTTGAAATGATTTTGTTACTTTTAGGTCTGGGATAGTGAATGCGCAGCCTGTCTGTTGATTGATTTTTGAGCCATCTGTGTATATGAGAAGATTATGTTTGAGACTGTGAATTTTTTCTAGTGCTGCAATTTTTAATCTATTTGGGTCTTCTTGTTTGGAGTATTGTTCATGTAGGGAGGTGTCTATTGTTATGGGGGTCACCTCCCACTGTGGGTAGTCATATGTTGGGTGAGTGGAGACTTCCGCTATGTTTACTCCTGCCTCGTGGAACAGGTCTTCAGTGTATTTAGTTATAGGGATGGTTTTGTGATATAGGGAAGGGAGTTTAGTTATATGGTCAGGGTGGGAGTGGTAATATGGGTCTGAGAAGTTATCGTAGAATTCAAAGTCTGAGTACATTTGGGTAGCATATATACGGGGAAGGAGGATGGAGCAGTTGAGTTTTAATAGTTTACGTAGTGGGAGCCAGCCCACGTCTCGGTAAATAAGGTCAGTCACCGCATAACGGGGAAGCCCCAGAGCTATTTTTAGACCGCGGATTTCTATTCTTTGTAGCAATATTAGATCGTGTGTTGTTAGGGAGTGCATTGCTTCTATTCCGTATACTAATTGACTGCGAATAAGAGATCTGACTAAGTTTGTTAATATTTTGGGGTTTTGTGCCCATTTTTCTAAAGAGATCATTTTAATGAAGTTTAAAGTTTTGTAGGCTTTCCTAGTTATGTAATTGATGTGTTCGGTCCAGGAAAGGTTGTATTTTATGACCACTCCTAGAAATTTGGCAGTGTTGGATGCTAATACTGCTTGTCCATTGATGTTGATTGAAAGGTTGTAATTAATTGAGGGTTTTCTTATGTTAGTTAGTATTATGAAGATGCATTTATTTGGAGCTAATGAGAAACCGTTATCTTGTAGGTAGAGGGCTATCAGGTCTGTTTGTCAAAGTTTTTGGTGTTGTTTGAGAGCTTCTTTGAGTTTGTTTTGGTTAAGTGTTTTCTGTGTTGGTGTCCAGGTGGCTATGTCATCTGCATACATACTAAGTTTATTGTTGTTGATGTTTGTTTTATTTATATCTGATAACATGATATTGAAGAGGGTAGGGGCAACTATACTACCCTGGGGCACCCCCATATCCAGCGAGTGACTGTCAGAGAGGGACTGGCCCACCCTTACTTTCATAGATCGATTATTTAGAAAAGATTTTATGAAATTGAAGAGGTTTCCTTCGATGCCGAGCTTGCTAATTTTTAGGAGAAAGAGGAAGACAGAAACGGAGACTGATATACTCAACCCCAGCATTACGGGCAGTTTGGACTAATGGACGGCAACCACAGTGCATAAGATTGTAGGATGGCGCCACTAGCCACTGCCTGTGTCTGTCGTCCTCGGCAATTAGCAAGGCATTAGGCCCGTGTTTCATGAGAACAAATGTCAGTAAGTCTCAAAACATCTCCCTCCCTCTCTTTGTCTATCTGTCTGTCTCTCTCACTACCTGTGTGTCTGTCTCTGTCTCTTTCTTTCTCTCTGTCTCTCCTAACTGACCATAAATACCAGTTGTAGACAAACCCTTGCATTTTCTAATTGTTGTTTATTCCACCCGCCAGCCACAATTAACCGTCCATTTCACCACGCTAACTAATAATAAACGCTGTGGTCTGAGCAAAGTGTCTTCTGTATCTACTAATTCACTGTTCCAATGCTCTGTATGTCTGTCTGTCCTTTTCACCACACTAACTAATAATAAACGCTGTGGTCTGAGCAAAGTGTCTTCTTTATCCACTAATTCACTATTCCAGTGCTCTGTGGTCTGAGGAAAGTGTCTTCGTTATCCACTAATTCACTATTCCAATGCTCTGTTGTCTGAGCAAAGTGTCTTCTGTATACACTAATTCACTATTCCAATGCTCTGTGGTCTGAGCAAAGTGCCTTCTTTATCCACTAATTCACTATTCCAATGCTCTGTGGTCTGAGCAAAGTGTCTTCTTTATCCACTAATTCACTATTCCAATGCTCTGTTGTCTGAGCAAAGTGTCTTCTTTAATAATAATAATAATAATAATAATAATAATAATAATAATAATAATAATAATGGGAATGTATATAGCGCTCTTTCTCACATGAGCTCAGTGCGCTTTACATTGATAACAAGAACATTAAAGGCAAACAAATAATTAATCATTAGAAAGTAAAATAAGCACGATGCTTACACACAACGTTCTCTTACTTCCTTTCTCACACACACACACACACACACACACACACACACACACACACACACACACACACACACGCACGCACGCACGCACACACACGCACACACACACACACACACACACACACACACACACACACACACACACACACACACACACACATACACACGCACACATACACACACATGCATGCGCACACGCACACTCGCACACAATTAATTATACAAGAGTAAAATAGTTACAACATGAACATTCTAAGAAGAAACATAGAGACCACATTCACATTCCCAATCAAGTTTGAATACAATACTGCAACTTGAAATAAAGTCATACTGCCATCGACATACCAATTAGTGACGAATTACATGACTAATTATAATAGACACATTTTGCAAAAACAAAAATACCCTTCTACCTCATTACAAGCATTTAAAGTTTACAAGACGTAGACATTCTACATACAAAATACTAATAATAAAATAATTGTAAATACATTTTTTACAAGATTTCTGCAATAAAACGGACCCCCCCCCCCCCCCCACACACACACACACACACCTCACACACAAACACTAATCAATCATAATATGTCCGAAACAAGTGAGTTTTAAGGGCAGAGCGAAAGGCGGAAATAGAGTCAGATGAGCGGACATGTTGTGGGAGGGAATTCCATAAGTGAGGTGCTAAATAGTAGAAAGATCGTTCACCAAACGATTTCGTGTGGACCCGAGGAACCTTGAGTGTGCAGCAGTCAGAGGAAGAACGTAGGGAGCGAGCAGGTGTGTAGACAGTTACTAGTTCAGAGAGATAGACGGGACCAGAGGAGTGAACAGCACCGAAACAAAGGCAAGCTATTTTATACTTGATTCTAGCCTCTACTGGAAGCCAGTGCAAGTTACGAAGATGAGGTGTTATATGATCAGAACGTGGAATCTTGAGAGTGAGGCGTGCTGCACTGTTTTGCAGTTTTTGAACACGTTGCAGGAGATACTTAGGACAGCCACAGAGAAGAGAGTTGCAATAGTCAATGCGGGAAAGAATAAAGGCAGAAATAAGAGTTTTCGTGGCTGCAACAGACAGAAAGTGTCGAACAGCACTGATTCGTCTGAGCTCATAATTGATGTAACGTATGAGATTAATAACCTGTTTATGCATTGTAAGATTTGAATCGAGGGTAACTCCGAGATTCTTTGCTGACTTAGAAAACTGAACACAAGCATTGCCAACTGTAAGAGTTTCTGGAAGAGATATCGTTGCAGACATACGCTGAGAGGAAACAATCAGAGCTTCCGTTTTGTCATCATTAAGTTTTAATTTGTTGCATGTCATCCAGGATTTGACATCATGAAGGCAGGATTCCATAGACTGAATAGCGCTGTCAAGTTGGGTAGGTTCCGCCGATTTTTGAAGCTGGGTATCATCAGCAAAGGAATGGTCAATAACAGAGTGACTAGCAAAAACATCAGAGAGAGGAGCAGTGTACAGGACAAAGAGAACTGGCCCCAATACAGATCCCTGAGGTACACCACAAGAAATTAACTTCGGATCTGAACTGCAGTTGTTAATCAAGACAGTCTGAAAGCGATTTGTTAGATATGAGGAGAACCACTGTAGAACTGTAGAATGGATTCCAAAAACACGTTCCAGCCGGGATAGAAGAATGGTGTGATCTATTGTATCAAATGCTGCCGACAGATCTAGGAGAGTCAAGACTGACACTTTTCCATTGTCAAGAGCTAAGAGGAGATCGTTAAGAACTTTAGTTAGAGCCGTTTCAGTGCTGTGAGCAGGTCGATAGGCAGACTGGAGGGGGTTGAACAAATTGTTTGCTGACAGATGGTTAGACAATTGTGCAAGGACAATTTTCTCGATTATTTTGGAGACAAACGCTAAGTTGGACACAGGCCGATAACTTTTCAAGTCATTATGATCCATGGTAGGCTTCTTTATCAAGGGTTTAACAAGAGCAGTTTTGTACAGGTCAGGGAAAACACCACTCAGTAAAGAGTCGTTTATGATCTGAGTCATGACAGGCACAACAACATCAAGACATTCATACAACAAAGGGGTTGGTAAAGGGTCAAGGTCACACGTCTTGGGGGCAGATCTTTTCAAAACATCAAAGACATCTTTCTCAGACACAGGAGAAAAGGCAACAAGAGGGGAGCCTACAAAATCTTTGCCTAGGGGGTGTGAAACAGTGGGCTGCAAGTCAAGCTCTTTCCTAATGTTCTCAATTTTGGAATGAAAGAAATCAGAAAACACACATGGCAATGATGGTCGCGGGTAAACAGTCGGAAGTTTGGTAGGTTTAACCCTTGCACACAGTTTGTTTGTAATAGAATACAGTTCTTTACTAGATCTTGCCGCTGCAATTTTGGTACTGTAGTACATCGTTTTTGCCTGATCTGTCAAGAAAGTCACACAATTTTTAGCTTTATTATATATTTGTTTATGTACAGTGAGCCCTGAAGAATCTGATTGTGCTTGGGCCTGTCTTCGTTTTTTCTTTGCTTCTTTTATTTCGTTAGGCATCACACTAAACCAAGGACTTGATTCTCTGCTAGAAGAAACTTTGCGTGAAGAAACAGGAGCATGTTTGTCCAATACTGACCGAAGGGCACTATCGTACTCAGCGGCAGTACAAGAACTAGATGTGTACTTAGATAATTCTACTTTGATATCATTTCCGAAAACAGTTCTGTCGATTGCGCGGATATTTCTGACGCTGCGGTACACGTGTTTGTGGACAGGGAGCTCTATGTCAAACAAACTCACAACACAAACATGGTCAGACTCGAGGTCATGATTGACCTCTGAGGATCGGTGAACTCCATCACTGGGCCTTTCTATCACCAAGTCCAGAGTGTGGCCATGTTTGTGAGTGGGTCCGGACACAGATTGATGAAGATTGTACATATCTAACACTTCTAAAAACTTAATAGAGCTACGATCAGTGGGAGAGTCAACATGAAAATTAAAATCCCCTAACAGACACAGGTTTCCATGAAGCGTGTTACAATGGTCAAGCAGACAAGGGAATTGTTCAAAAAACAAAGTTTCAGTCAGTTTATTTACAGACGTGGGCCAAGGACGATACACACACATAAAATGCAACACACTATGCTGTGAGGTCAGCGAGACTTGGAACAGTTCGAAGGAAGAATGGTCGAACGGGAAGGTAGAGTTGAAGGTGAGGTGGGGGGTGAGGGTGTCTCTGTAGATAACAGCGATACCGCCACCACGACGAGAGGGGCGTGGCAGAGACTTGATGGCATAACCCTCAGGGGTCAAATCTACACAAACGGCTTCATCCCCTTGCGGTTTGAGCCATGTCTCTACCACAAACAGTAGGTCAATGTCATTGTCGGTGATGAAGGAAGTGATGCCAGCTCTTTTCTGTCTACAATTTGGGCCAACTATTCACTATTCCAATGCTCTGTGGTCTGAGCAAAGTGTCTTCTTTATCCACTAATTCACTATTCCAATGCTCTGTGGTCTGAGCAAAGTGTCTTCTTAATGCACTAATTCACTATTCCAATGCTCTGTGGTCTGAGCAAAATGTATTCTTTATCTACTAATTCACTATTCCAATGCTCTGTGGTCTGAGCAAAATGTCTTCTGTATGCACTAATTCACTATTGCAATGCTCTGTGGTCTGAGCAAAGTGCTTTCTTTATCCACTAATTCACTATTCCAATGCTCTGTGGTCTGAGCAAAGTGCTTTCTTTATCCACTAATTCACTATTCCAATGCTCTGTGGTCTGAGCAAAGTGCTTTCTTTATCCACTAATTCACTATTCCAATGCTCTCTGTTTATCCATTTGTTTCTTTCTCTCATTTGTCTCGTTGCAAAATGACTTGTCTGTCTTGTCTGGGTCTTTGTCTGTGTTTTGTGTGTGTGTCTGTCTGTCTGTCCTTGTGTTCATTGTAGACCCCCCGCTCTGTGTGTTTGTCTCTGTCTGTCTGTCTGTCTGTCTCTCTGTCTGTCCTTGTGTTCATTGTAGACCCCCCGCTCGGTGTGTTTGTTTCTGTCTGTCTGTCTGTCTCTCTGTCTGTCCTTGTGTTCATTGTAGACCCCCCGCTCGGTGTGTTTGTCTCTGTCTGTCTGTCTGTCTGTCTCTCTGTCTGTCCTTGTGTTCATTGTAGACCCCCCGCTCGGTGTGTTTGTTTCTGTCTGTCTGTCTGTCTCTCTGTCTGTCCTTGTGTTCATTGTAGACCCCCCGCTCTGTTTGTTTGTCTCTGTCTGTCTGTCTGTCTCTCTGTCTGTCCTTGTGTTCATTGTAGACCCCCCGCTCGGTGTGTTTGTCTCTGTCTGTCTGTCTGTCTGTCTCTCTGTCTGTCCTTGTGTTCATTGTAGACCCCCCGCTCGGTGTGTTTGTCTCTGTCTGTCTGTCTGTCTCTCTCTGTCTGTCCTTGTGTTCATTGTAGACCCCCCGCTCGGTGTGTTTGTCTCTGTCTGTCTGTCTGTCTGTCTCTCTGTCTGTCCTTGTGTTCATTGTAGACCCCCCGCTCGGTGTGTTTGTTTCTGTCTGTCTGTCTGTCTCTCTGTCTGTCCTTGTGTTCATTGTAGACCCCCCGCTCGGTGTGTTTGTTTCTGTCTGTCTGTCTGTCTCTCTGTCTGTCCTTGTGTTCATTGTAGACCCCCCGCTCGGTGTGTTTGTCTCTGTCTGTCTGTCTGTCTGTCTCTCTGTCTGTCCTTGTGTTCATTGTAGACCCCCCGCTCGGTGTGTTTGTCTCTGTCTGTCTGTCTGTCTGTCTCTCTGTCTGTCCTTGTGTTCATTGTAGACCCCCTGCTCGGTGTGTTTGTCTCTGTCTGTCTGTCTGTCTCTCTGTCTGTCCTTGTGTTCATTGTAGACCCCCCGCTCTGTGTGTTTGTCTCTGTCTGTCTGTCTGTCTCTCTGTCTGTCCTTGTGTTCATTGTAGACCCCCCGCTCTGTGTGTCTTGCCTCTACCCCTCCTACACCCTCTGCGATGTAAGTAATCTAGACACAGTAACCTTAGTCATTACGGAGCTCCCTAATTTCTGTTTATTCTATATGGTCAGTGCAATTAGCTCCCATTGTCCACCTGGTCAGGTTTCTGTTAGCAGCGTGGGGTTTCGTTCACTCTTTGCCGCCGCCAGGGAAACGCTATTTCAGTGGCATTTCATAACTGGCAGGAGCGTTTGCAATAACATAACATAAAGCATCTGCACAAACATTGTGTATGTTTGTGGCTATTTGGAATACCCGATACATAGACCTTCAGAACTTAAATGTACTCTCTGAATTTCCATTGTGACAATGCATTGTAGGCACACTCAACCCTCTGTACACCACAGACCAAAGCGAACAGAAACATGTCCGAGAGAAACAAAAGTATTACAATTAGTTGCTGTATCGATCTGAGTATCTTTGGATCAAACCAACATTCTCCAAATAGCTCATCCTTCTTGTTTCCTGTATTTGGCTGTGCAGCAGTTATTGCCAGGGGCCTCGTTCCTCTGAAGCCAAACGGCTGCCACCCGTTTAGCAGACGACTGGTTTGGGTGCAACAGCCAGAGAATTGAGGACAGCATCCTTCTTCCTCGGTGCGGCGCTGATAGGAGTGACGGACACACCGGATGGACATGTGAAACCACTTCCGTTGTTAATGGCCGTTAAACCGGTTCTTTATGACGTCATTTTCAGTGATGGAAGAAGATATATCTTTACTTTATAGCATAGAATTCTCAGTGTGTGTGTGTGTGTGTGTGTGTGTGTGTGTGTGTGTGTGTGTGTGTGTGTGTGTATATATATATATATATATATGTGTGTGTGTGTGTGTGTGTGTGTGTGTGTGTGTGTGTGTGTGTGTGTGTGTGTGTGTGTGTGTGTGTGTGTCTGTCTGTCTGTCTGTCTGTCTGTCTGTCTGTCTGTCTGTGTCTGTCTGTCTGTCTGTCTGTCTGTGTGTGTGTGTGTGTGTGTGTGTGTGTGTGTGTGTGTGTGTGTGTGTGTGTGTGTGTGTGTGTGTGTGTGTGTGTGTGTGTGTGTGTGTGTGTGTGTGTGTGTGTGTGTTATGAGTAATTGATAAACTCGAGAGGCTCACCCGCAAACAAGACTTTCTGGGTACAATTGCAGAGAGCGGAAAACTATTTGAACAGCAAAAAGTCTCCTCCTCTACAAGACCACAGTATGGTCTGCATGTGGGCCATGCGGATGAGATGGAAAACAGGTTTCACGTGCTACGGGCATTTCCCGCATGTGAAGAGGCTCAGCAGCAGCAGTTGTCACGGAGTCAAGCTCACTGCGTCCAGTTCAGAAGACTACTAAGTGTAACAGGAGCAGAATGCAGGAAGAGCACAGAAACAGCACACTGGCAGCATGCAATGAGGAAACAGGAACGTGCACTAGCGGCTGGAATGTTACCAATTCACATAAAGCCCTTTGCCCTCTTCATCAATGAAGATCGAACGTTCACCAATCTCCTGCCACTCTTCTGCCAATAAAACAACAAAAGGAGTACAGAGTGAAAGGACAAAACGGTGGATTGAGGCATTTAGTGCTGTGACATTCAGATAATGACGAGATTTATTATCTCTCTCTTCTGTTGTTGTCTAAGAAAATCGAAGCGAGTTTCAACATGACGAGCCTGCTGGAATCAATGACATCAATTGCTCCTTTTGTTGAATAAAAAAAAATCAAATGAGAACACGTTCCTTATACTCATCTGTCTACCTGTCTGTGTGTATCCCTGTCCGGTATAAGCTGTTACCTGTTTCTGAGAAACTCCTTCCTGCTCTTTCATCGATATTCTCTATGTTTGTCTCACTGTTTGTGTGAGCCATTAGAAAACGCGGTCAATCTTTTCTAGCAATGGTTGGGTTAGACTGCCCAGGTACATAACGCGCATGTGTTAACCTACTATCAGGCGTATGAAGCCTACATAACGATCACCCCCAAAAACACACACACTAAAACAAAACCCCACAGAAAACCACGATGGTAAGCGTTATTCTCAACAGACAGCCACAATCCATCTGTGTCTTTTGTTCAAATATTTGTCCGGTGTGGATGTTCCTGAATAAACCCTCACCATATCCTACCTATCAGCAATAAGTTGATGTTGTGAATAAACCCTTACCATCTCCTACCTAACTCAGCAATAAGTTGATGTTGTGAATAAACCCTCACCATCTCCTACCTAACTCAGCAATAAGTTGATGTGAATAAACCCTCACCATCTCCTACCTAACTCAGCAATAAGTTGATGTTGTGAATAAACCCTTACCATCTCCTACCTAACTCAGCAATAAGTTGATGTTGTGAATAAACCCTTGCCATCTCCTACCTAACTCAGCAATAAGTTGATGTTGTGAATAAACCCTCACCATCTCCTACCTAACTCAGCAATAAGTTGATGTTGTGAATAAACCCTCACCATCTCCTACCTAACTCAGCAATAAGTTGATGTTGTGAATAAACCCTCACCATCTCCTACCTAACTCAGCAATAAGTTGATGTTGTGAATAAACCCTCACCATCTCCTACCTAACTCAGCAATAAGTTGATGTTGTGAATAAACCCTCACCATCTCCTACCTAACTCAGCAATAAGTTGATGTTGTGAATAAACCCTCACAATCTCCTACCTAACTCAGCAATAAGTTGATGTTGTGAATAAACCCTCACCATCTCCTACCTAACTCAGCAATAAGTTGATGTGAATAAACCCTCACCATCTCCTACCTAACTCAGCAATAAGTTGATGTTGTGAATAAACCCTCACCATCTCCTACCTAACTCAGCAATAAGTTGATGTTGTGAATAAACCCTCACCATCTCCTACCTAACTCAGCAATAAGTTGATGTTGTGAATAAACCCTCACCATCTCCTACCTAACTCAGCAATAAGTTGATGTTGTGAATAAACCCTTACCATCTCCTACCTAACTCAGCAATAAGTTGATGTTGTGAATAAACCCTCACCATCTCCTACCTAACTCAGCAAGAAGTTGATGTTGTGAATAAACCCTCACCATCTCCTACCTAACTCAGCAATAAGTTGATGTGAATAAACCCTTACCATCTCCTACCTAACTCAGCAATAAGTTGATGTTGTGAATAAACCCTCACCATCTCCTACCTAACTCAGCAATAAGTTGATGTTGTGAATAAACCCTCACAATCTCCTACCTATCTCAGCAATAAGTTGATGTTGTGAATAAACCCTCACCATCTCCTACCTATCTCAGCAATAAGTTGGTGTTCTGAATAAACCCTCACCATCTCCTACCTAACTCAGCAATAAGTTGATGTTGTGAATAAACCCTCACCATCTCCTACCTATCTCAGCAATAAGTTGATGTTGTGAATAAACCCTCACCATCTCCTACCTAACTCAGCAATAAGTTGATGTTGTGAATAAACCCTCACCATCTCCTACCTAACTCAGCAATAAGTTGATGTTGTGAATAAACCCTTACCATCTCCTACCTAACTCAGCAATAAGTTGATGTTGTGAATAAACCCTCACCATCTCCTACCTAACTCAGCAATAAGTTGATGTTGTGAATAAACCCTTACCATCTCCTACCTAACTCAGCAATAAGTTGATGTTGTGAATAAACCCTCACCATCTCCTACCTAACTCAGCAATAAGTTGATGTTGTGAATAAACCCTCACCATCTCCTACCTAACTCAGCAATAAGTTGATGTTGTGAATAAACCCTCACCATCTCCTACCTAACTCAGCAATAAGTTGATGTTGTGAATAAACCCTCACCATCTCCTACCTAACTCAGCAATAAGTTGATGTTGTGAATAAACCCTCACCATCTCCTACCTAACTCAGCAATAAGTTGATGTTGTGAATAAACCCTTACCATCTCCTACCTAACTCAGCAATAAGTTGATGTGAATAAACCCTCACCATCTCCTACCTAACTCAGCAATAAGTTGATGTTGTGAATAAACCCTCACCATCTCCTACCTAACTCAGCAATAAGTTGATGTTGTGAATAAACCCTCACCATCTCCTACCTAACTCAGCAATAAGTTGATGTTGTGAATAAACCCTCACCATCTCCTACCTAACTCAGCAATAAGTTGATGTTGTGAATAAACCCTTACCATCTCCTACCTAACTCAGCAATAAGTTGATGTTGTGAATAAACCCTTACCATCTCCTACCTAACTCAGCAATAAGTTGATGTTGTGAATAAACCCTCACCATCTCCTACCTAACTCAGCAATAAGTTGATGTTGTGAATAAACCCTTACCATCTCCTACCTAACTCAGCAATAAGTTGATGTTGTGAATAAACCCTCACCATCTCCTACCTAACTCAGCAATAAGTTGATGTTGTGAATAAACCCTTACCATCTCCTACCTAACTCAGCAATAAGTTGATGTTGTGAATAAACCCTTACCATCTCCTACCTAACTCAGCAATAAGTTGATGTTGTGAATAAACCCTCACCATCTCCTACCTAACTCAGCAATAAGTTGATGTTGTGAATAAACCCTCACCATCTCCTACCTAACTCAGCAATAAGTTGATGTTGTGAATAAACCCTTACCATCTCCTACCTAACTCAGCAATAAGTTGATGTTGTGAATAAACCCTCACCATCTCCTACCTAACTCAGCAATAAGTTGATGTTGTGAATAAACCCTCACCATCTCCTACCTAACTCAGCAATAAGTTGATGTTGTGAATAAACCCTCACCATCTCCTACCTAACTCAGCAATAAGTTGATGTTGTGAATAAACCCTCACCATCTCCTACCTAACTCAGCAATAAGTTGATGTTGTGAATAAACCCTCACCATCTCCTACCTAACTCAGCAATAAGTTGATGTTGTGAATAAACCCTCACCATCTCCTACCTAACTCAGCAATAAGTTGATGTTGTGAATAAACCCTCACCATCTCCTACCTAACTCAGCAATAAGTTGATGTTGTGAATAAACCCTCACCATCTCCTACCTAACTCAGCAATAAGTTGATGTTGTGAATAAACCCTCACCATCTCCTACCTATCTCAGCAATAAGTTGATGTTGTGAATAAACCCTCACCATCTCCTACCTAACTCAGCAATAAGTTGATGTTGTGAATAAACCCTCACCATCTCCTACCTATCTCAGCAATAAGTTGATGTTGTGAATAAACCCTCACCATCTCCTACCTAACTCAGCAATAAGTTGATGTTGTGAATAAACCCTCACCATCTCCTACCTAACTCAGCAATAAGTTGATGTTGTGAATAAACCCTCACCATCTCCTACCTAACTCAGCAATAAGTTGATGTTGTGAATAAACCCTCACCATCTCCTACCTAACTCAGCAATAAGTTGATGTTGTGAATAAACCCTCACCATCTCCTACCTAACTCAGCAATAAGTTGATGTTGTGAATAAACCCTCACCATCTCCTACCTAACTCAGCAATAAGTTGATGTTGTGAATAAACCCTCACCATCTCCTACCTAACTCAGCAATAAGTTGATGTTGTGAATAAACCCTCACCATCTCCTACCTAACTCAGCAATAAGTTGATGTTGTGAATAAACCCTCACCATCTCCTACCTAACTCAGCAATAAGTTGATGTTGTGAATAAACCCTCACCATCTCCTACCTAACTCAGCAATAAGTTGATGTTGTGAATAAACCCTCACCATCTCCTACCTAACTCAGCAATAAGTTGATGTTGTGAATAAAC